>CABEEJ010003090.1:0-18684 GCA_901482245.1 Timema douglasi | reverse complement strand
GGGGGGGTCAAAATATATTTATCAGTAGTCCAAATAATATCAGGGGTCTCAAAATGCTTAATCCAACATTCAACTCAATGTAAAAGGCTGAATATTTTTCCAGTATCTGATTCAAAACTCCAGTATATTCCATTATTTCCAGTATGAAAAATAAAATCAAGAATATTTCCAGTATTGGTAGACACCCTGTACTAGAGCAAATATAGAAAGTAAAGACTCTTTATAGTAAGACAATTTTGGAAATAAAATATCCATTTGGTTTGTAGACGTCAGGAAATTCCACAGTAAAAAACTCAATATACTTCAGTAAATACCTGGTGAAATATATGGCCAGTAAATAGGGGGATAAAAAGGGTGGAGGAATGTGGCAAGATAGGTGGGTGAAGGGAAAGGATAAATGAGAATAGTAAACAAACACACAAAAAATCATAATCTCTTACTTAGCCAAGAGAAAATTTTTGAACAGCGAGTCTAAAGAAATTGTAACTAATAATTGATGTGATTTGCAGCATTTTTTTTATCTCAGTAAAAGAATAAAAGATACCAACACACATGCTCTTGTGATGGCTAAACCTGAGCGCACTAAGGTGTCAGTTTGCATCTCCATGAGGGCCTTGAGAGGGTTCATGTCCAAGTAACTATTAAGGATTTCAAGAGGAAATTTGTTAAGATATAATCTAAATGGTTTAGAGCACTCCGTGAGACATGCAGAATGTCTGAGTTTTACCCCTCAATAAGTTTTGTCAGCATTGAGCTACCTCGGAAGTTAAATTCCAGTGTCATTAATTACGTTAAAGCTGTAGGGAAAATGCTGCACAGATGGTCCAATTTACAGTTTTAACAATATCAACAGAAACAACAATGTAATTTTTTTTTAATTTTCCCAACCCCAATGTTATTAACAATTCAAGATTAGATGAATGTCACAACAACTGAGATAAAAAAAAAATTCTACCCAAATGTTCCTCCTCAACACACACAAAAAAAAGAGTATATTTTAACACAGTGCTCAGAAATAAGGCGGAGACCTGTCATAGATTGCATACCTGGCACTCAAAGACTTATATGGGGGGTTGTGGGGCAGGTGGAGGGAAGAACGAGATGGAGTAATGATGTGGTTGGAGATATCACGGAGCTGGGTGCATACGGGGATTGGAGGTAGAAAGCTCAGGAAAGAATGTTGTGGAGGCGGTTATCTATGAACCCATTAAAGTTTCAATATTATATTTATATTGTGAAAATATAGATTTTATGACTTATTAAAGAATACATTATCTCCTGAAATTATGTTTGGTTGATTGAACATATAGTACTATGTTTGTAAAGTAAAATGTAATAGTTAAGCAAATCATAAATAAACCACTCCAATCTTATTATTATATTGTGGTTTTCGAATAACCAGCTTCACAGTAAAGTTTTTATAATAATTTTGATATTTCTTCTTGAAAGTAAAATAATTTATCACCTGTATTCCAATCCCTGTATCACATTATATTTAAAGATGTGCCTTCACAGAACACCTAATTATAACATCGATTTATTGGCCAATCTATAGAATGGTAGCGTATAACCCGAACGGGTAGTAAGACGCGGTGCTAAATAATAATAATAATAATAATAATAATAATAATAATAATAATAATATAAAATGGTATGTAGTAATATATTGACTTATTGGTCAGTCAACAGATGTCCTGTGTAAGTGTCGGGATTCAAATAAATGTCCTGAACTCTCCTGACACGATGACTCCTGGCATGGTTCTTCAAGTAACGCTCTTGCGCAAAGTGCTTGCCACACTCAGCACACTCATAGCTCCTTTTATTAATGTGTATAAGCACATGATCCTTGAGTGTCTTACTCAGCCGAAAACTCTTGCTACAAAACTGGCAATTATGAGGTTTCTCACCTGTGTGTAGCAACACATGCGAATTAAGCTGTTGCCGCATACGAAAACCACGCTCACAGTGTGAGCACTTGTGTGGGAACACATCCGCATGGAACTTTGAATGGACAAACAATGACGCCTTTGTCTTAAATGCCTTGCCGCAGAGGTGACACACACAAGGACGTTCTCCTGTGTGAATGCGGCGGTGATCGTTGCGTGCATGACTATTAGCAAATTTGCGGCCACAGATATCACAAGGATAGTTCTTGATTCCCTCATGGACATCACGAATGTGGCGGTTCAGCTGGACAGTGATGCGAAACTGCTTGCCACAAACATGACATGTGAATGGCTTCTCTCCTGTGTGAATGCGCCGGTGACGTACAAAGAGATACCGTGAATGGAAATGCTTGTTACAGTTATCACAGCGGTAAAACGCAACATCTCCGACCATCACTCTGTTATCAGACAAACTATCATCCTCTCCTGGAACAGAAGTAGGAGATGACTTGCCTTTTGCAGCTGGGAGTTTAGTGTGACTCAAAAGATAGCTGTAGTCACCATCTTCATCCACCAGCACCTTTTCTTTACAGGCCCTTGGTTTCTCGTCTTCAGAATGTTTACACTGATGTTTTTTCATGTCATACTTCCTTGAGTAGGATTTTAAGCAACTACCACATCGATACAATCCACTATTTGATTGCTTTGTGGTTTCTAATTTTTCTGTTATTTTGTTTTCATTGCTCTCAGATGTGTTCAATATACGGTCATCACTTTCTTTAATATTCCTTTTTGCAAACATGTTTTGAAGATCTTTAGAACCATGGAATGTATGAATATGTTTACGTAAGTCAGTTTTCTTATTGATTATTTCATCACAAAATGGACACGAATATCTATTATTACTAACAGTAGTTTGACGAATATGCCTGTGAATTTTTGAGTGTCTCTCCATGTCAAACTTCCTTACAAAACATTTTCCACACGTATCACAATTAAAGATTTTCGTTCTACTAACAGTTTTAACAGTTTTGGGTAGTCCGCGAATAGATTTCAAAGGGAAACTTTTATGGTACAAGGGTTGATTGTGTTTAACATCTTCACCGTGGTCCTGCATGTGCTTCACAAACTCACTCTTACTGCCATCGACTATGACCTCGTTGCATTTGTCACAGTGGAACACCAACTTTGAGTGTGTGCTGGCGAGATGCACCCCTAGTTCACGCTTGCAAGCAAACAGGGAATGACAATAATTGCAGTTATGGTTAGTCTGTTCTTCAATCTTGATATCCATTGAATCTTCAAGAGTTTTCCACCTTGCGGACGAATGTTGTCGTTTGGACCGAGGCCACCTGGAAGAACAATTGTGGGGGATCAGTTTCTTGGAGTTCTTGTCAGGGTAAGTTTTGCATTCCATTGTCTCACCGGCGGTGGGGGAAGTAAGAGAAATATAGTTTTAACCTTTATCCTAGAAATAAATTACTAATACTTTACAGGATGCTCATAAATTAGTTTTTTCTTGTAACTATCAATTGATATTTTGTTTTTAGAAAACTTGCATCCAAACAAGTGCAGTTTAATTAGCACTCATAATGTCGATGAAGATATTTCATTTATATGCACAAAAATTGAACAAGGTTGTATAAGTCATTAGAAAACCTTGAAATTATGAATGTCACATAACACCACCAAATGTTGAAATATTGAACGATCCTTCTTAATGTTACATACATTTCTTTACTAAGACTTTAATAAAAAAAAATTGCTAATTTATCATGATGTCTTATTTCTTGCCGCTCATTTCTAATTATTACCAAATTCAGAAAGCCAAAATTATCCGTATGTTAACTTGATATTGTAAATACCCTACTTAGAAGGAAGGCTGTAGGCTTATACACATAATCCTCAAAATTAATTTTTAACTTTAAAGTGCCCCACATCACTTTTTTGCATTATTTATTAATAAATGTAGCAAACATTATTAAATTTGCCTCTAGAATCTGATTTGGGTGAGAAAACTTCAAAGCTTGAATTTTTTTGATTCTAAATATATTATGCATTTTAGATGAATAGTAGTGTCAGGTCACTAATCTAATTTTCTTTCAGGTCATTAAAGCAAAATGCTTAATACCTTTTTAAGATGCATCGTTATGATACTATACTGTTTTATTATTTGCATCCTTTACAAGATATTATGTGGGTGTTTAAAAATGATGCAAATTACATTTTAGACAATCTATATCCAAATTATAATTTAACTAGGAAATTAATCCAATAACTAAAATCTCAATGTGAAATATTATCTCACACATAAACCAATTAATGAACTAAGCAGGTTAATAATTTTAAATCAATAAGTCATTACTAAAGTACATATGAATTCAATTAAAGTTAAAGTGATTAACTGCAAAAGACTAAAACACTATTTGGGAGAGGGACCAAACCTTAGTGTAGCATTTCCCAGATAAACAATCAAGTAATGTTATGAAATGATATAAGAAAATAAGAGACCAGATGATTTCTGGTTACTTGCTTTTGTGTCTGAAAGAAGCAGTTTCTCTGTAAATAACAAGAAAATTCATAATTTTGTTGGTTAAGTTTGCCTTCTTTTTACCATTAAATAGGTTTTATTGCATTTTGAGGTTTGAAAATTATGGAGGAAATCAAGACAAATTCAATGACATAAAAATATGAATTGAAAAAAATTAGTTTCTTAAACAAGGATGCATACTGTTACATGGTGATCGTAAAAAACATAGGAGGTAAAAATCTAAATATTGAACTATATACAAACAAAACTAAGTATGTACCTACAGTTGGATTGTGAAGGTAAATAGTGTTACAACTATACAAGATAATATATATTATAATTAGAATGAATAGTAATAAGTGTGTGTAAACAGTGATGATTTGTTTATTATCTATGGTTTGTCTAAATGAAGAATTGTAGATTCAAACAAAACAAAGTACTTTTGAGCATAGAGATGCCAAATATTTGGAACACAATAATATTGTGACCTGGCTACAGTGTCTTGCTAATTCCCATCTATAACAGTTTTTCATATAAATATAATTATATTTTATATGTTTTTAAAAGAGTGAAGTAGTAAGATATAATTTGTTTCCAAAATATTCATTGTTTTTATTTTTAAAAATTCCACAGCTTCAAATTTGTTTTGATTTAATTTCTATAGATTATGTATAACAGTCTTGAGAATAATTTTAACTTAATTTCCCGAAAATGACCATAGTTATTAAAGTTGTTGACATTACCGTTAACCAGGGTTACTATAGTCAATATTGACATGTTTTTGATTCCAGATATCTTATATATTAATGTATTGAAATATTAAAAATTGTACGGTTTAGTGCATGGTCTGAGCTTTTATAAATGTGTGTATGCACTTTTTGCTGCTATAATTTTCCATATTTTTTTTATATGTGACCTTTGTCATCCCACGGGTTGGGGACACTATGGTCAGCACACAACACTACATTAAAATCAATAGGGAACAAGTTGAAAATGGTCAACATGAGTAGACCTAAGGGTGAGTATGGCCTTTAAATTTGTGTCTTTTTGTGTAAATATTACATAGTATTTCAACAACAACCAAAATTATTACAGACATATTATCTTCCTGTCATTTATATTCACCATTCCAAATAAGATGAAAACCAAAAGACACACCCACAACATCTCACACAAATATATCAATAATGTTACCTAACCTACATTAAATCCTTCAAATTTAACAAGAAACATTAACCAACCTCTTTGTTTTCAAGAGGTTCAGGTATGGTTTTCACCCCTTGTCGTGCATAAATCATTTAAATATCTGGATTGTCTGGCCAAATAAAGTACTTCCTAGTAAACTTCAACTCACCGGACCCTTTGCCCATACCTAATCAATTACCTTGCCAATGAAATAGTTTTTTTAAAATTATATTTCCAAAAAAGTGTCTCTGCACCCAATCAGCAGTTTGAGGTGCATCACTTTATCAACACAAACATTTTCCCCTGGTTCTCTATTTAGTATTTTCTTCTGGCCTGCATTAACACTGGCACCTTTATAATGTCGCATTTCTTTTGGAAACTGCAAAAAGTTATCCCACCATGCTCTATGCTACAAAAGTAGGTTGAGGTGCTTCAGCATCTACCTATATTATTTCACATGTCAAACATTATACAACTTCATTAAGGTTCAGTGGAAATAAACCACACTTTCGGAATCCAGGTTGCAGAGCTTTTTTGGTAACTGGAATGCATTGCATCCTTTAAAGCATTTACCAATAAAGGGAACTTGCTTTTATGACAAATAGTTTTACCTGAGCTCATTTACTTGAACTCTGTCAATATTTCTCTCCAGTATCACTTCAGCGGAGCAAATAAGGTAACACAGTGGATGATAGAGATGTGTGGAGTTTGCAGGCCAGCACTTGAAGGTGATGTAGATTTTGTATGCATCTAATTCTTTTGGGGAGAAATGGGATGACAGATTTCTTAATGTAAGGAAGGGCAAAGAAAAAAAATCTTCAAATGTTGCACTGTCATACCAACCATTTTTAAAGCAGGAATGCCTTGTCCCAGGTGGGCCACCTAGCACCCAAAGGTCATACAAATGTTTGGCTTTATAAATTACAAATGGGGGGAGAAGAGTCCCTGATGCTGAGCCAGCAAACATGACACTGGTAGACAACTTTGTCAAGGTTAGGACCCTCTCAAAATACTTTGTTGAGACATTTGGTAAATATTTTATGCTACTCCCCAAAAATAATATATTTGCATTACTTTAGTTAAAAAACTACTACAGCTAAAACAATTAAATAACACATTGACACTATACATAGCAGGAATCAGGATATCCTAGTGGAGGTTAGAATACTACTGTCATCAATATTATATGCATAGGTTATCAATTGTCATAAACAGTTTAGCCAACTTATTTTGTTGTGGAAAAATTTCTGTTGATCATAGTCACCCATAGTAGCCCCGGTTAATGATACATACTAAGCTTAAAAAAAGTATTGGTAAAATAAGATTTCCAGACAGAATTATAAAACAATGCTATATAATTTTTAAGCTATTTTTTATTTAGGGAAATAATTGTATGATATTACAAACTGACATTTTTCTTAACTATATTATGCATTGATAGGTTGAGAGGAGAATTGAGAAATTTACCTTTTTTTGGGGGGGGGGTTCTACTAAAAAATGTTTTGAGGCAATAGTGTTAGCCCTTGATTCATTTATGATTTCGGCTTAATTGTGTGAGGGGCTCGCAAGCAGAGCCGAGGTAAATGTTAGTTTGCTTAAGTTTGTGATGTAGTAGAGCTCTTTTTCAGCTAAGGGGTTAGAGTGGGAAATCTCGTAGTATTCTATTTACGTACAGGTACCACTAGTTTTGCCAGTGTAGGGGTTTCATTTTAAAATATTGCTTTGAAAGAATAGGGTGAGGAAAGGAGAGGGAATGCTGACATATGTTTGTAATGTTGTGATTCGGTTAGTCTGTAAAATTATTGCTTATGCAAGTAAAGTAAGAGGCAGGGGCGGTATTTATATACTGAAATGGAGTGGGCTTAGCAAAGTCAGCCCAAGTACCAAGTCCATTTACTAGTAGTAGCACTTTTGACAATGTTGTAGTAACATATACATAATATGCTTATACGTTTTTAAAAAAAGCCGAGAGAAACTACAAAGTATGTATGTAAGAATATAGAGGCCTTAATCAAATAACAAGCTATTTACTTTACTCATAACTTACTATTTATAAGAACCTTATTTTATTATTATTTTAAATATCACAAAAGAAAATGAAGAGAACAAGTGATATGATCAGTATTAAATGCTAGAGTGTGACTATATTTTTTGTAGTTTTGTAATATAACTGTAATAAAAGCTAATAAGTAAAGATGGGAAATTCAATTCCTTGATACCTATCGATTCTTAAGGGTATAGAGAGGATCAAGAATTGAGAAAATACCTCGATTCTTGATGCCTAAATTCCTAAAGATACATGAAAATAATCAAGAATGCTTTATTAAGAGATTAATGAATATTAAATATTAAAGGTTATTTGTAACACATATTTTCATTAACTATTCCATATATTTGTAGAGTAAAACTTATAAAAGCATTGATTAGATTTAAAGACCTAAAAATTGATAGTTTGCTTCAATATGTAAACAAACATATTTCCCATGGTAGCACAATGTATTCGAGAAAAGACACAAATAAACCTCCATATTAACAGATACCTACACCGTGTTAAGAAATATATTACGATTGCTTTGCAAATTTAGTGTCACAAATTAAATAATATATTATTATTATTATTATTATAGGTCAAGTTTATTTCAAAATTTTAAAGCCAAAATTAAAATGACGATTGTAAAAATATTTTAAAAGTCTAATTAATATTTAATAGATGTTTATCGAACTTTCCAGAATAAAATCAAATTGGTAAAAAAGGTTTACCTATCACAGCAGCCATATTGGTTTCTATTAACGTAAACCAATATGGCCGTTCCCACTTCATTTCAGGCCTATTCCAGTAAGAATCAAGTATCGAAGAAGCATGGTAAAAATTTAAGAATCAAAATCAAGAATTAGAATCGAAAAACTGGTATTGTTCCATTTTTACTACTAAGTGTTATATATTTCTAACAAGTAAATGTTATCAATAATTTTTATCTAAATAATTGTCACATAGAATCACAACACAACTGTACTCATTACAATCTAACAGTAGAATTTTTTTTATGGCACACAAATCTCAGCTCATAGCTCGAAACTGAACTATTTATTTTAGTCAAAGAAAGTATTAGCAAACCAAGTTCTCTGCCATAAGCACTCATAACCAGGCACGATACTAGGAGAACAACAAAGTTTTGGTTGTAAACATCAATAACAATTTAACACACCTTTTTTCAAACTGCTGTAATATAAATTGTGCATGCAATCACATGGCTGTCTTTCCTTCAACCAAATGGATGCGGGAATGCCGATGCATAATCTGTCGAGTAACAAACTCTTTACTGCAATGTGGACATTTGTGGAGAGTTTTCCTCTCGTGAAACCTTATATGACTGTTCAGGCAGCTCCCCGACTTGAAAGTTTTTCCGCACATGTGGCACACAAATGATCGCTCCTCTGAATGAATGAGATTATGGTCTTTCAAGGCAGAGTTACTTGGAAAAGCCTTGCCACAGATGCTACAAAGAAAGTTTTTGTGACGTTCATGAACCTCACTAATATGCTTTCGAAGGACTTCTTTAATACGAAACTGTTTACCACATACATGACAAGTTAATGGCTTCTCTCCAGTGTGGATGCGAAGATGGCGTAGGTAGGCATATCTGTTTCGAGTGTGTTGGTGGCATTGATGACACCTGTACAACCAACGTCCATCAACCAGATCACGTGCCGATTCAATATCTTGTTGTTGCCGCACAAGTGTGGTCAGCTTGTCTATGTCCACTTGGGTCTCCTGCGTCTGTGCATGAAGCACTTTCTTGTGCCGCAACATATCATAGTGTCTACCAAATAGTCTGCCACACAATGGGCAAGGATAAACGAATACATCATGGGAACAATCAGTATTTATGTGGGTCAGTAAACTCTTCTTACCAGGGAAGGTGGTGTTGCACTTGCTACACTGAAGTGTCTTGTTATGTGTCAATGTGTGTCGTTCTAGATCAAACTTACGAGAAAGACCTTTACCACAAATTGAACAAATGTATTGAATTGATTTTGAAACTTCTGACAATGATGCAAGGACATTATCTTCAACATTAGAACATGTCTTAAGGTGTTTAATAAAACAACCTCTTTCCTTCCAAACAGTCTCACATTTTGCACAAGTGTATGGGTTAGTTTCTTCCACATTTGGGTTGGGAATAATAGAATAATTTCTATTATCAATGCTCTTGTTATCCTTTGTTGGAACACATTTTTTTATTTGCTCAAGATTTATGTCAAATTTAATTTTTCTGTCACTTTTATGACAGTTTAAAGAACTTCTTTTCAACACTCCAACCAGGCTTTCGTTCTGAGAACCAGTTACATCGAGCAACTGCTTACAATAGTTTTCAACATGGTCATCTGTTGACTTTAAGTATTTGCACTCATTCTTTTCCCTACTCAGAGATATGAGCGCAATCTCACCTTCTGTAGCCAAAGTGTCATCATCATTTTGTAGCTTGGATAGTATTGAATCATAATTGGGAGCCAATGGCTGACTGCGAAAAGTCTTAACTTTACACTTAATCTCAGATTGTTTCCCAACATCATTTCTAGGCACACTTCTCTCTTTAGGAACTGCTCCCATTGTACATGATTCTTCCCACCTGTAAGACAGATAACGTTTCTTAATTACTACACTGGGGCTTTCTGTAAAATGTGCTGGAAGTCTAACATTCATACTTTTGAATTATAAGGTAAGTCCATATGTGTTATTATAAGTATGTATTACATGGACCCTTGGAGGAACTTATTTTAAATACACAGCTTCCTAAAGTAATTTCATCAATGTTTCTTCAGCCATTTATATCAAAATAATTGGGTTATTAGCCCCTGGAAACGCCTGATCATTTTGTTTTCGCAAGTCATGAAAACCACCCAACAATGTTGTTTCCTGCCAAGGGATATTGTTTTTATTATCAATGTATTATGTATATATATATATATATATATATATATGTACAAGTATAAACTTCTGAGGATGCAGACCAAGATTTTCTACACTCCAAAGACCAGGAAATATAAATGTGTTTTTCTCTTAAAAATAATGAAATTTTTCAACTTAAGTTCAAAAATAAAGTAAAACCTCTGAGCAGCTTTAAAATGCTGTGGCGTAAAATCATTCTAACTAGTGGTTTCAAACCAAAGCATAATCATAGCTTATGTGAGCAGAAAAAACTAGCTACAAAATAAACTAAAATTAATGGTTTCAAAACAAATATGAAGTAGATGCCATCATCAAAATAATAAGTTTCAGCCAAGATAATTTGATTCAAATTGTATCATTATAACTTTGGCAATATTTCTTCAACAGAAAACAGTAGAACTGTAGGGACCTACAAGGTAATTATAAAACATTTGAGAGTTGTGTGCCCCTTTCAAGTCCATAGCCTAACCAACATGCTCCTTTCAACTTATTATTCAAAGTACAAACGGTCTGTATTAATTTTAATGAATCTATAGTGGTAAGCTAAATTCATAACAGAGAGAAAAACATAACAAATTCTGTATTAATTTGCTTTTCAAACTTGCAATCATCAAAAAATAGTATCAAGGTTAATAACACTCATTAGTGCACACACCACAGTTCGAAAAACTTGGTTTCAGAACATGTACTTCTCCATAGTAAATAAATAAAAATATAGTCCTGTAAAAGTTGATAGTTTTTCAGAAAATACTTTAATGGTCAAATAGTTTCTTAAAACTGAAAGAAAAATATTTAAGTAGAGTTATTGAAAGCAGTTAAGAAAAGAGACAAATTACAAACAAAATTATAACTATAGCATACTGTACATGCATTTTGTAATAATGAAATAGTTAATTCAAAAAGTTACTTATTTTTCAATAAGCTAAACATAGTTTTTACACAGCCTTATCTACATTAAGAAAAAGGGTACCCAAGAAATGAACACTCTGGTAGCCAATTAGAGATTGGCCACTAAAACTCTTGAGTAAAATTCCAGAATAATTCCCGATTTTCCTGGCAATGAAAAATAAATGTCCCCATAAAAAAAAAGTTTCTATTTCTCTTGTGAGACTTTGAAAAAAATATTCCGAATGAAAATGTTTCGTAAAAGATGTGTTAAGCATGCTGCCTAATTTTAATACTTGAGAAAGTATTTTTTAATATGTATTTCTATCCAACACCTTTACTTTCTCAAAAAAATATAGAGGGTACAGGCATGGAAATATTACTCTACACCCATATCACACTTTATTTTTAAGATCTGGATCAGTGAGTCATTATTCCACTGCCGATGTGTTCAGCCATGAGTAATGATTATGTAGTGTGTGTGCAAATTTGCCACACACAGTGGTGGTGGAGCCTTATTTGTGAAGAAGGGATTGGGGAAAGTAGCTGCAGCAAAAACAGATTAAAAAAAATTTAGTTTGCCCAGCCAAATGTCTGGAAATTGTGACTTCAGAGAAGCTATTTAGAGTGGTATTCTTGTAGTAAATGATTGAAAATTGGTTACCTTTAGAAAATATTTGAAGTGGTTCTTACCTGAAAAAATTTTCAGAAAATTGGATGACTAAAAGCTAATTAGTGATGCCTCTGAAAAATATTTAGTACCAGTATGCTCTCCATCTGAATTTTATAAGAATATTAAAAGTCTCTAGAAACTGTTTATTATAATCAGAGTAAGGCTAGGGAGGGGGGCGGAGGGGCAATCACCATGGTTCATTTTTTTCGCCACCACTGGCTACATCTCACAATGTCAAGATAAAAACTATGGTATGATACAGGTAAAAATGAATTTTCAAAATTACAAACATAATTATTAGAGTCAATATTATATTCACTATTATTTTATTTCATGTTGCCCTATATATATCGATTGTAAATATTTTTTTAAATTTTATAGACAAAGCTATTAGTGTAGAGATTACTATGTGCTATAATTTGGAGGGGGTGATAGCGCATAGCCAGCGGCGTTGATATCCGCCAAATATGCATAAAAGCCAAAGTCATAGCCACCTGGTAGGATACTACTTTTGAGGCTTATAAAGCTGCATTAATTCTGCAAGAAACATAAAAAGGTTTTCAGTTTTATCAACAACTCAAATTTTAGACCTCTTTTAAAATTATCGTTCTATGAATAAATGTTCAAAGAAGTCTATTATATAAAAAAATTTGTATTGCTAGCTTGGTGGTTATAGCACGAACCCAAATTATAAAAATAGCAAAAGATAAAAACATTGAATCTTCTATGAAGATAGGGCTACTTTTGGTATGGCGAAAGAGGGCTTAAATACTGCTTGCATTAGCAAGGTTTTTCCAACTAGAAGTCATACTGTGGCTGCCATAAACAATTGTAATATTAAAATATTTTCTAGAATTCAAATTTTAATTAGGGATTTGATGGCAAAATGAAGTTTAAGAGTTGAAAAAAAAAGTGGATCCGACCCATCTATCATACACGTGTGTGCATGTGCGCACGCGCACACAAACACACACACACACACATACACATTACATTTTTTGAATGACCTATACCACCGCCTAGGGAGACCTGGTGGTCTAGGGGTAAGGTGTAGAACTTCTGTGCTGGGGTCCGGGGTTCAATCCTCGGTCCCGGCACAGATTTATCTGATTACCAAACCCTTCCTTCACCTCTGACAAGACATGTATTAATCACAAGTTGTGAATGTGTGGAATGCCAGGCCTCCACCGCACGCCCCAGTTTTTAAATAGGTACTGGGGTTAGGTCTAGGAAATGTTCAGGTTGTCTATTTCACTTAGTTGAATATATTATTTTTGTTAAGGTTATTATTCTAAGAACTGTTTTGTTGTTTATCTAAATTGTATTTACTGATTGTAGTACTAATGTAATGTTTTATTGTAACTATGTCTAAATAAACTAAACTAAACCTCCACCGTGGTTCGGATTCCACGTTAAACTGTGGGTCCTCCATTTCATCTCACAATCACCCTACCATTACACATTAGCGTAAGTGCGTATAACCTGAATGGGTAGTAAGACGTGGTGCTAATAATAATAACACTTATTCCTCTTCCTTTTCTTTCTGCAAAACTGTTCTTCTTTTCACTTCTAATTTTCTTATTTTTTCAAATGCTGCTTTTATTTTTTGACTAAAGTCTACTTCAATCCTTTTCTTCTTTTCAAGCGCTTCTTTCCTTATTCCTGATTCATTCCTCACAGCATGAATCATCTTTTTTGAAATCGTATCTTTAGAAGTCCCCCGGCTGCAGTGATTGCATCATAAGTTACATGTTGAGCAATAAGGCTGTCCTTATGTAGGTTTTCAACCAGACATTCTTTATTCAAAGAAAAACTTCACTCAACGGCTGCATTGCTATGGAAGAGAAAACAATATTTTTTTAGTGAAATATTGTAGTTCTTGGGATGCTCTTACTCTAGAAAAAATATTCACGAAGAACTTATCATCAAGCTGGTCACCACTTGAAGTGAATTGTTTAAGGTAGTAAAAAAATTCTTGATCTCTCTTTTTACAACATCAGATTGCATGCTAGATACTAGTTGTTTCTTGTCTAGTAGGACTTCTAATGAAAAAGTTATCCTACAGATCTTAATAGATGGATTGAGCATGACTGCAGGAAAGAGACAACTAGTACCCTTGATAATTTTGTAGGAGAGAAGGTGACCTGGCGGTCTAGGGGTAAGGTGTCAGACTTCTATGCTGGCGGCCGGGGTTCAATCCTCGGTCCCGTCAAAGATTTATCTGATTACCAAACCCTTCCTTCACCTCTGACAAGACATCTTGTGAATGTGAGGAGTGCCAGGCCTCCACCGTGGTTCGGATTCCACGTTAAACTGTAGGTCCTTCATGTCATCTCACAATCACCCTACCATTACACATTAGCATAAGTGCGTACAACCCAAACAGGTAGTAAGACGCGGTGCTAATAATAATAATAATAATAATAATAATGTAGGAGAGAAGACACTTATGTAAAAGTTTGTTGCCGAGATCAACTAGGAATTTTTGACAATCTCCTCTGTATTGAGGTAGCTTGATGTCCTTAATTCCTTTCTAAGCTTCTGATGCTGCAAACCCAATATCTTCAGTAGGGAGTGATTTAATGCTGGATTGTTTCTTTAAATCAACCGCTAAAAATTTTTTGAACATATTTGCTGAATTAACTACATCAAATTTTACAATTGTGTTCATCAAGTTGCCAAGTAGTTTATTTAGATCTGCAAACACAAATGGCAATAGAGGTTGATTGCTCTGATATTTGGTGAGAAATTGCTCCAACTCAAGTGAAATTGACAGCAAGAATCCCAACTTTGATGTCAGAAGTTCATCCTTCACCAAATTGCTTCTACCCATCTAAGAGAACAAAACTTACTCGGGGAGCATGAGCATGAATCATCTTTTTTTGAAATTGTCATATTTAGAAGTCCCCCGGTTGCAGTGATTGCACCACAAGTTACATGTTGAGCAATAAGGCTGTCCTTATGTAGGTTTTCAACCAGACATTCTTTATTGACAAAAAAACTTCGCTCAATGGCCGCATTGCTATGGAAGAGAACAAGAATGTTTTTAGTGAAATATTGTAGTTCCTGGGATGCATTTACTCTAGGAAAAATATTCATGAATAATGAATGAATCAAGCTGTTCACCACTTGAAGTGAATTGTTTAAGGTAGTCAATAATTTCTTGCTTCAATACAAAGTCCAAGTAGTCTCTTTTTACAACATCAGCTTGCATGCTAGATAGTTGTTTCTTGTCTAGTAGGACTTATAATGCAGAAGTTATCCTATAGGTCCTAACAGATCGATTGAGCATGACTACGGAAGAGAGACAACTAGCACCCTTGACAATTTTGTAGGAGAGAGGACACTTATGTAAAAGTTTGTTGTAGAGATCAACTAGGAATTTTTGACAATTTCCTCTTAACTGAAGTAGAGTGTGATGTCTTTAATTCCTTTCAAAGCTGCTGATGCTGTGAACCCAATATCTACAGTAGGGAGTGATTTCATGTTAGATTGTTTCTATAAATCAACAGATAACAATTTTTTGGAAGTATTTGTTGAATTCATTGCATCACATTTTACAATTCTGTTCATCAAGTTCTCAAGTAGTTTATTTAGATCTGCAAACATGGCAATAGAGTTTGATTGCACTGATATTCAGTGAGAAATTGCTCCAACTCAAGTGAAACCGACAGCATGAATCCCAACTTTGATGTCAGAAGTTCATTCTTCACAAAATTGCTTAATGTTTGAAAACTTTCATCCTTCACAAAATTGCTTAATGTTTGAAAACTATCGGATATTGGAGGATGCCTGTTAGAATAAAAATACTGTATTTAATACAGCAGCGTTAAAATTGCTCGCTCTGACACCCTTGAGTTTTCTACGCATCTAATAGGACAAAACTTCATCGGGAAAAGAGATGATCCTGTTATTCTTTGATAGTCTGCACGACTTGTTGGAAAATCTTTAAATAAATAATATAGTGAGCGCAAAAACTGGTTAGTAGTCCAATTAGAGTTAGCATGTGCTGTTTTGTAATTACCATGGACAATATGTAAAGAACAAGTTACAAGTTCCAAATTCCAGAAACTCAGAATCGATTTGAGGTTTACATTTAGTCCATCCATGGAAACTTCAAGCATTTTTTTAAGATCCAAAACCTCGTCTTTTAGTGCAGATATAAATTCATTAATATATCTTGAGCTGTTGTATGACCTAAAAAGCAAGATGTTAAATATCTTGTATGAATTTCATTTTCACTCCAGAAGCGAACAACATCTATCTGGGTCTTCTGAGCCATAGTATATATGCTCTCATCAAATGAAATACAATAAAATGAGCATTGCTTAACCATATTCGCAAGCTCGCTTTTGAAAAAAGGACCTAGTCCATACACGATGATATATATCCATGTTTATCTTTATGCGTTCAAAATTTCTGGGCAATATCACTATTGGAAAACATTACTTTAAAAAGATCACTACAAGCAGAAAAACTTCTAGCTGAAGAATGTGTCATTACTTGATTAATAGACCACAATATTTCAGCCCGAGAAACTTCATCTTTGACAAGGGAGCTCTGAATAGAACAACTTTGTCTGGTTTCAGGTTTCAAAACTACTTCATGGTCATTATCACTTAAATGTACATCTTCATGTAGGCCTGCAGATAACACTGCACTTTTGGCCATAGGGACCAAGTCCAATATTTTTTTGCTTCCACCTAACAGCTTTCGCTCTGACAACATGCGTCTTTCCCTTGACGTAAGATTGGTTTAACAATATTCCTGTTACTTATATCAAAGTTAGTTTTACACAAAGAACAATGGACTTTACTTTAATCACAATCCACTTTATGTAACCACAGCCAATATTTAAACACTCTACCGTTGAATGTATATATACTAATAGAAGGAACGAAGGATAGGGAAAAACTCTACGCCACTCATCCAAATTATTTCACTAGTTACATATCTCGCCGTTAGAAAGCGCTAGTACGCTAGTGGCGCATCCTGACGGCCAGTTATGGTACTGTTTGAATATTACTCTCCCTCTTTGTCTAAAAGAAGAGAGGAATACGTCTCTTGTAAAAGAGGGATGGTAAGCATTAGGGGAGGTTGAAAGTTGTAAGAAAACTGACCAGATAGGTTTTCTCAAGGTCTAAACTAACAGTAATCGGTTTTAGGGGTCGTTTACTTGTCATTCAATAACATTGCATTCAATCCAAACGATGTTTATTTTCTTAGTTTGTTAGTCTATGAGGAAAATAAATCTTTAATAGTTATATAAATGACAATTTTTACTTTCATTTAGTTTAAATACAAAGATCTATTTATTAATATAATAATCACAATTATACTAATACAAAACCTTTTCTATCTTAAGCTAGGTGCTTTTTTAGTTCACAATATTGGCCACACGCGGTATACGTAGGCAGGGGTTCTCAAATTCACGGCCCGCTTGTCTGCAAAACCCTTAAATAAGTATTTGGCCTGCAGTTACACCAATACTCTCTCTCTCTCACTCACACTCACACACACACACACACACACACACACACACACACACACAAATAGTTTAATTTTAGTGTGAATATAATATTGATATAAAACACTTAAACCATTTCAAATGCGTTATTTTTTATCACTTTTTAAATAGTGGATTGTGGGGATTTTTTTTACATATTTTAATAAATACTGCTTTTAGTGATTTTCTAACCCACCTGTACATCAATATTTACCAACCAAACCCAACCTTTTCTTTAATAATTATTTGATAAAAACTTTTTTTTTATTGCATTGGCTCTTGAATTATTTTTCGTGATACATATTTTTTCTTGCAAAACTGTTAGGTCGTAGAATACTTTGTGCTTACAGGAAAAACATTTCAACAATAAGAAATTGAAAATAATATAATGTTTCTACTTTTTAGGTTCATGCATACCAAAGACATTATTACATTTTTAAATTTTTTCATGACTAAATTAATTATGCAAAATGTCATTATTGGGTGAAAAAGTTTTAAAATCTTGCATATATATTTGCATAGGAAAATCAAAAATCATTGGCTGCGGGAGGGAGATACGCTAACTTTGCCTCCACAACATTTTTAATATTAAATATTTGTTATTCAAAAGCTATTATGGTGCAAAATGCCATAAGTAGTTTCCATACAAGACATTTATATTGACATTAAAAGGAGACAAATTGTAGATGTGTATTTTTAAGGGAGGGGGGCCACACTCAACCTTACCCCCACCACTTTTATGTATTTTTTTCCCTTGCAAACATATTATGGGGCCATACTTGGTGCAAAACAGAATTTTAATATTTACATTATACAAAATAAAAAATTAATTGAGGATGGGAACTACACTTAACCTGCTTTCTCACACAACTCCCTCCTATTACAATGGTCTGAGACTAGAAAACAAAATAGGTGCCAAATGGTGGTATTTTTACATATTTAATTTGAGGGGGTGGGATGGAAGCCAACTTGGGTGATCTGCTATAGCTCCTAACTAAACCCTTTCAGGTTTATGTGGTTTGTGCTGACTTAGAGCACCATTTGGAGGACATAAATATCCAACTTAAG
>CABEEJ010003089.1:42253-91271 GCA_901482245.1 Timema douglasi | reverse complement strand
TGCACAGAAGCCTCCCCTTTTAGTCGCCTCTTACGACAAGCAGGGGTTACTGCGGGACTATTCTAACCCCGTCCCGCAGGGGGGAGAAACACTTATTATAATATACAATAGTGTCTCTGAAATAAGAACCTCAAGATACATTTCCTCTTTGATTCCCTTTCTAACCTCCTGTTCTCTATAGTTCAGATGATCACATCATGAGAATTAAACCGATGTTTGAACTTGAGGGATCTCAACTTGACAATGCTCCACTGGGCACAATGTAAAATTATATTCATAACTTAACATTCCAGTAATGACAAATTTGCTACAAAATAGGGTAAATTCAACAAAATACAGTGAGGCTTAGTCACTAAAATAAACATAGCTTTTATTATATAGGTCTGTAATGTGCAGTTGGAAAATGTTTTACTACAAAATTGTTTGTAATATTTCATTTTAATCTGATAAACCAAGCTATTATCTCAACTCACAATTCAATTACTTCTGATTTTTTTCCATAGAAATATTGATTTGTAATTTAACCGCTCAGAATGGCAATAGTTGAACATAAATTGAGTATTTAAATCTCAATATCTTGAATGGCAAAGCTTTAAAGCTGGAATTTTTTTTTAGTGAGAAGTCAAAGCTTTCAAGATCCTCACACCCCTAGAAATTAGTATTAAATTTAGAGGATGTAATAAAGATTTGTTTTAACTATATCAAAATAATGTTACCTGAGCTCAATTACTTAACGATTTTGTGTACAAGGGCTTCTGTATTTTTTAGTGTTTTATCAAAACCATTTCTACTCCAATATCACTAAGTAAGTTTGCTGGCTATCCATACTAATTTAAACCACGATTTAGCTTCGTGCTCTATTTCCATTAACCTTAAAGATTTTTTCATATCTTTAAAGTTAGTTTTTAGATGTTATTATTATTATTATTATTATTATTAGGGTTTTGAGGCCCATCGACACATCGAGGTCATTATGGCCTTGAACTATATTTAAACCTAGTAAAATCCCCATAGGGGAGACACATAGTGATTTACCTGCAGAATATACAGGCAAATACATAAAATAATAACCGGTATAAATATAAAATAATAGATAAAAAAAAGATAAAATACCCATCTGAGACACTCCATAGGAGTGCTCAAATAGGCTCTTAGTACAAATGAGTGATACACTTGCTAAAAAAAACCACAGGTGTATCACTACGATAAGAACACAAAACAAACATATTAAAACAATATGTGAGTTAAAAGACAAAACAAACATATTAAAAAAATATACAAGTTAAAAAGACAAACCAAACATTTTAAAATATACTAAAATGTTAAAAATGTCTCAATGAGATATATCCATGTGAGTCACTTTATAAAAGTGACTCAAATTGCATTAAAAAGATCCGCCTGGCGTATAAAACGAAGTAAACAAATAACTCCATCCGCACTATCACGTAATAAAAAACATAGGTCACCTTTAAAATCAAGAGCCAGGCGGATAGGGGCTAGTTTGCGACACTCCACCAAAATATGGTGCACACTAAGGGGAGCATCACAAAACTCACACACTGGAGGTGGATCCCCTCTTTTAGATGTTATTTGCCACCAAGGCCTTGAGTTCTTTCCTCCTAGATACATTAATCAGATGTGAGATTTAGACCCACTCAGTCAGTTGAATAAAAATATGTTACACTATTATATTTGGGGAGTGAAGGGAACTCTGGATGAAAGAAAAGGCAAAACACGAGGCCCCAGATCAGTCGTTTTTTTTCATCTGCCTTGGTGATCATATTGGAAACAATATGGCAAGGCTTTGTCCCCATGAACAATCCCTGCCAGATGTCAGCATATTCTACACTGTTAAATTTTCACTCCAGTAGCTCTTGGGACCTCACCTGCCATGAACCCATAAACACATTGGGGCACCTTTGCAATTTCATTTCATTTTCCGAGCACCTATTTCTAAACATGAACATTCCATAATCTTGGGCCATACTAGGCCTGAAAATTAATTCCATATATCCAATAACTTTGACCACCTACGCTGACATTCTCCCTAGATAATTATTCTTCCGGGCCTTTTAATTTTCTTCTTGTTAGCATAGCCGTTTCTTCAACCTGCCTGTTTAGTGCTGTAACACCAATTTGACTTTACCAGTCAAGTGTACCCAATTTGTATGGTTGCAAAAGGTCTGATGATTTCCAATTTTATTAAGAACTGCTGGAAATTTGTAGCCAAATAATTTTCTTAAGTTTAAACATATACATTCAAAAACTAATAACTTTTTTTTCCCCCAAAATTTTTATACGGTCAAAAACATCAACTTACACACTTAATTAATTGACAATTAATTAATTTCTATTAGTAATACACACATGTTTAGTACGTACATGTTTCACTTCTTGAGGAGGCTCACTTAATAAAGTTGGCATGTCATCTTTGTCTTCCTCTACAAGAGAGTAGGTTTTACCATCTGGGCTCTACCAACAAACAAGGGTAAAACTAATGAAAGCCTATTCAAGTCAATATATAACATAAAAAGTGTATTTATTTTTAAAAGTTTACTTGGTGGAGTATTGTTAAATATAATCTGTTCAGAGTATAAACCAACTATTTTTACTTAAAAATTGTACAAATATAAGAGCAAAGATACGGAAAAAAGTTAACATAATTAAAAAAATTCAGCATTACAACTAAGTAAGTTTACTCCTTATTTATATCTATAAATTTTAATAAGCATGACATTTTGTTTTGGTGGACAGTTAAAAAAATCCTTGCTCAGCAACTAATAAATGGATTTGATTAAGGAGTTGTTTACCCGAAAACATTCATTGGCAAGATGACCATGAACCCCGCACTTGGAGCAGGTTGTGTTTAATACAGCTCCCAACTCAATTATTCTTCTGCCAGTGCCTGACGGATGGGCTTTCCTTCTGCGCTCATCTTGTCTATTACACAAAATTATATAAGCCAAAAAACTTGTTTAAAAATATCCGACACAAAATCTTTTTATTAATACAAGTTAACAGGAACTATCCAAACAATTGGTTTCATCATAGATCCCAGATGATGACGATTTTAACTACAGCCGAAACGTCAGAAGAAAACAATTTTAATTCAAACATCGGCTGCGAAAGCCTTCAAAACAAGGTTACATGCCTACTAAAAAAACTCACTCTATTTGTACACCATTTGGATCCAGATCCATACCACTTCCTTGGTCTACAACTTTCATTGAGAGTGCCAGTTTATTGTCATCCTAAAAAGAAAAAAAATGTAATACACACGCCAAAGACTGTCATATGCTATATTGATATTTCTTAATACAAAAGTACTAGTTCAATCTTTGGTATGGCTTTATTATAAGATACATTTTTTTTTATGTTTGAAGTGATATTTTCAATTATTATTCATTTAAATACAAGGCAAATTGATTATTTTTATGTAGATTAAAATATGAGATAGAACGAAATTTATCTTGAAAAGAAATGTTACATTTTGTACAAACATTAATAAATAATATAATTTGTAATTTCAAAATAAACAATTGTGGTACATAAGAAACTCTTTATTCCGACATTCTGTGGTCTGGCATGTTTTGAATCTGCCACATTAGTTTGAGGAGTGGCCACCAGGATGGTGCTATAAGCTGTATAAGGGAACCAAAGTTATTCACATCTGCAGCCAAGTGTTTTGGTTATACATTCTTGTATTGGCTTGTATTCTGGCTGTATTTTAGCCCTTAATGATGTCTTCCAAGAGAACAATAGTTGTGAAAGGTGATGTATTTTTATTTGTCATAAGCTTTATTCTTCCTTGTATGAAACAGCAGTAAGTATATAGAGCAATATGGCAAGCCTAGGCATAAGGGGTATATAAAGGGTTCTTAGGAGATAGATTTTGTGTTTGGGTATTTATCAGGTACCACGGGGGCTGGACTAAAGAGTTTCAACTGTATAGATTGTGTATATGGTATAAAATCTACTGAATTAAAAGATATAAGTTAATATAGTCAAAGATATGTGTGTATCTATTTAAGTAAAACTACCGAATACACCAAGCATAAGGACCAAAATGTAGATGTTCTGATACTTTCTAATTAGTTGTAATTTAACTGTGGTTCTTTTTAAGATCAGTATCTTCCTAGTCTTACTCCTTGGGTACAGTACACCAATTTTAGGGCAGTGCATCCCTGTAACAAAAATAAAATGAGAACAAGTAGTAAGATTACGGTACCAATAATTTTTAACTATGAAATCCCCTAATATTTAGTTTTTCCAGTGAACGTTTGAGAACAATTTTTAACACATGTCTTTCTTTATAAAAAAAAATATAAGCCTTACCAAGAAATCCGTTTTGACATGTTTAGGCAGAGCTTAAAAATATTATTTTACTTATAATTGGTTTGTATTTCATGCACAAATAGCATTATTATAAAAATATTTGTGCATTAAGCCTATCCATCTTAAGTTGTGTTTTATTATAAATTTGCTTCAAAACTGTTAAGGTGTTTTTAGAAAGAACATCTTTTATAAATGTAATCATGTAAGTATTTTAAATCGTTCATCCTGATTATAATCCATATTTCATCTCAACCAGAAAGTAATTAAGAGATAATAAAAAGCATTTCTTTCATCACAGCCACAGGAATTAATTTATTTTTATAGTTTAGCGTATTTCCAAAAAATTACACTTCTGCATTCATTTTTATAACAGAATTTAAAGCAATTCTTAAAAAAATGTGTCTTAAAACCCTTTTCAACACTAATTATTAATTTTTGTTTTATTACAAAAATCACTAAAAATGCCCTATTACTATTGCTACATCACCAACTCCTTGGTAAAAATAAAGGTTTACAGGGAAATGAATGATGAGGGGAATTACTTTCTTCTCTCTCATTTCCCCTATTTGTGTGATGGATATGATCTTGACTGTGCATAATATGCACAAACTAAAACACACACAAATCTGTGTTCTAACAGGGGCTGTGGAGATGGAAGCAATTTTGGGTGGAGTCGGAGTTGGTAAAAATGTACCGACTTCGACTCCAGCTTCAATATAAAAACTTATAAAACCATAATGGAAACTATATAAGCCTATACTTTTTCTATTTTTAGGGCCAATGTTGTAATTTGGACTGATAATTATTTAAATATAAATTCTCAGTGTCAAAGAAGTTTCCCATGAAGAAATCTGTAATGGAGCATTTCACTGCAGTAAATTTTTTATTACTAATTAATATAATTTAGCCCTTTCTGAAGGGGTCGAAGTCGGACAATAAAAAACTAGAGGAGTAATAGTCTAAGGCTTGACTTAACGACTCCACAGCCCTGGTTTTAACACTGCTTTCCTCTCCTTTCACCTCAACACTAAGATTCTAGGAAATGGCGCTTATCTTAGTTCTAACAGTCTCTGAGTGTGTAGAAATAAAATAAATATAAGCATTTGAACACTAGTTTAGAGAAATCCATGACTGTAAAGCTCGCTTCGGTGGCCGTATGGCTTAAGGGGCTAATCTTGCAGTAGACTAGACTGTCTATGATGGGGAGATCGAGGTTCGAATCTTGGTCATGTATAAAGAGGGTAGTTTTCCCAAAATGGTTTTCCACTTTCCCTCGACACAAATGTGGTTACACTTCCTCTAAACATAACCTTCCTAATTTCAAACCCTATTAGCGTAATTAGTACATAAGCATATAACCCAAACGAGTAGTAAGACGTGATGTAAAAAAAAAGAAGACTAATGCATAAAATGTTATAACTGTTATCTTATGAAATAGTGTGTAACAAACTCAATTTTTAAATATATGAATTTTTGTAAGACTTTGTTCTCAAATGTATGAACTGCCCCTGTGTTCCCTTGGCCCCAAAAAATATGCTAGCATACTGTACCGTGATGTTGATGACTTTACACCAGACACGTTCCCCTGGCTGCAACACCTCACTGACATCACTGACATTGACGGAGGACACTTGAGTGCGATGTACCAAACCCTGCACCACTGCTCCAGGCATCTGCACAAATGCCCCGTATGGATGCACAGACTTGACCTACACACAAATACAAACTTTGTATGAAGCCTAGTTGCAATGACAAGTACAAGTCATTCTTATTGAAAAGTGTTATGCAACTTTTTCAAAACGCAGCTCACAAAACACTGCAAAATGTTATTCTGAAACTTGTTTCCTGAAGTTTTTTTAAGAATACTTTTATTTTAAGCCACATAATTTAAATTTATAAAAGTCTCTTATGCTACTTGTCCCTCAAAAACCAAATGTTCACTAAATATTATGGGATACATTAAACAATAAAAGACAACATAGAGGTGATAGATAACACACCACCTTCAATTAAAACAAACCAATTTAGTGTTTAATTAATGCTTATCAGACTGATATGTGATGGCTGCCCTTAAGATCGGCCCTGATAGCTGAATCAAATTATAATTTGGTGACAAGGGAGTGAGACTGCGACCTTTGGCTTTGCATGCCAATGCTCTCCCATTGGTCCAATTGTCTACATATTATAGTAATCACAACAGTTCTCAATTGCCAATAGTTTTAAAATGAAGAAAAATTTCTATATTTTATTTTAGCACCACATCTTGTAACCCGTTTGGGTTATACAAATATGTACTAATTACTGTAATGTGTTAATGATGACGAAGGTTGAATTTAGAGGAAATGTACTTGCATTTATGTGGGGTGGGAAAACCATTTAAGAAAGACCACCCGCAGTAGACCCGACCAGAATCGAAACCTGATCTTGCTGTTATTGGCAGTCCAGTGACACCTTAGACTATGTAGCCACTAAAGCAAGTAAAAAGTCATGTTTAAATGCCACTATAGGCCTATTCATGACAGATATTCAAGAACTGTTGACATTAATATATATAAAAAATTAAACTAAACATTTTTAATGTAGCAATGCATTATTTATTTTATCCAAGCAAATTTTTTGCTATAAAAATAGAGAGTTTTACTGATGCTCCCTTTCATTCTGTCTTAAATCACTCGGATATGTCACACATCTTTCATATCCTTAAGTGATGTTTATAACCAGAGTTTAATCTAGTTTTTTTCATCTGGAAATACTTTAAAATTCCTTTTAAAATATATACATTTAGTGGACACATAACTTTTCAGATAGGCCTACTATGTATGGTTTTGATTATATTTTCATTTATTTAATAATATGTTACACATTATTATGAAATTCCAGATAACCTTTTGGCAAAATGAGTAAAAGATCGACTCCACTCTAACAGTGTGTTCTGTCTACAGAATCCTGATGCTTAAGTCCTTTCTACTACATAGAAGTTGACTCAACTTTAACTTTCTATGGACAAGTCGAAACTACCAATCACAGTAAAGTAAATATGTGTGCGCGCATCAAAATGAAAGCACTATTGGCGGCAAATTTTACCAATGCCACTATTTCTAAAAATTTAGGGCCCCACGAAGCATGGTATCTCAGAAATAGTTTTATGAGATATAGCAAGTTCTCAAAATAGTGGTAGATTGAATTTCACATTAGTATACTTAATAAACCTCTGCTTTACAGATCACGCCTTGCTCCAGACAATTTTTTGCCCAGAGTTTAATTGGACACAATCTCCGATTTCATCGGTTGGCACAGTCACATGATTAAGTATACGAAATGTGTAGACATCATCTCCATTTCAAAGGGCTTAGTGACCGTATTGATGTGGAGCTTATTAACTTTGTAGGTGGGGCTTAACTATTTGAGCTATCTGCATATTAACACCTATGGGCTCAAAAATTTAAAGGAAATATACCTACATGTATGTGGAGAGTAGGAAACAAATTTTGTAAAAATCTCAAGCCCGGCTGGGATTCTAACCCCAAACTTCTCATCAATGGTAAACCAATCAAGATGAGACTGGCACCTTTGTCCATGTGCCCCTAAGTGTGGATGTTACGAATATTAAATCTAAAGAACATCTGTCTAGGCGAATGCATTTTTAATTTTTTTTTAGCACTTCATAGAAAACTTTAACAAGTATCTGATGTATAGTAAGTACTCAGATAACCATAACAGTCATAACTTTTGATCATTGCTATTGAATGTTGAAAACTAACCTCTCCAAGAAATATTTTCTGTTTGAATTCAGATAGATCTGAAGTTTTATTCATTGTTTAAGATCATAAATCTTTACAAGAAAATAAATTAAAGTCACTTAAAATAAATAGCCTAATATATTTTAAAAGAGGCTAAAAACAGTAGCTGTGAGTAGTGCGCATGCGCGAAAATAGCATGAAATGAAAAGTTAAGGTAACTATGAATGGATCTCCTTTTAGTTCAAACAATTCTGTCACATGTGAGTAAAGCGTGCCGCGTTATAAAAAATATTTCTGCTGGTGAGGTTAATGTCATATTCGAAATACTCATCACGTGCCTTGTCTATAAATGAAACTTAGCAAGATTATCAGTCTTTCCTTTTTTCATTTACTCGCGTATCCACACATTAACGTATTCTATGTATTTAACTTAGGTACCGGTATAGATTACGCAAAGTTTGAGATAGATCGCAGCACCTTTACCAAGAGCTTTTATCCACGTTTGTTATTTGATTGAAGTATATATGAAAGTTTTGTCTATCTACAAGTTTATTTTAATTTTATAAAATATAAAAATTGTGGGTCCCTGCCAAAGAAAAAGTCAACTGAAAATGTGATGATAATCTACTATCAAAAGTGGATTTACACTACAGGTCCAATAGGCACGGGCCTATTGGCGGTGGCTTCTGGGGGCGGCACATTTCAGATAACATTATTTTTGTTTTAATATTTTGTTTTAAATAATTACGTTTATGGCGTGTATATGCCTGGTTTTCTTTCGTAGAAATCTTCTTCTCTCGAATACTAACTTCCGCCCCCCCTCCCCGAACATCTCTTTCCACCGAAACCACCTAAAACCCTTGAAAAAATGGGGGAGGGGCATATTATAACTGTGCCTAGGGGCACAAAAAATTTAAATCCACCACTGCAGTAGAGCAATAGAAATGAACAAAATAATAATTAAATATCGTTTCCAAAAGGTTAATACTGGGGGGGAGGGAAGAAGGGGCACACATTATAATTGTGCCTAGGGGCGCAAAAAAAAATCCGCCAATGTCCACTATAGGCCTACAAGCCAAGGGGGAGGGGGGGTTCAGGGTTTACCCCCTCCCCCCCAGACCTCACTACCCACCATCCGCTTTCTCGTCCCCAAAGCTGTTGAGATCATACATGAGGAACTCTACAAATGAAGACAGACTTAATGGGCTTCATGCACAGTACATACATCCAGAGGTGTCAGTTACAAACCCATGTGGGAAAATGACAGATCTGGCCCAGAACTGGAATTGCCCAGATCTGCCCGTTCTGGGCATATCTGGCCCAATTATGATCTTTCCACATGGGGAGTATGAAGATCTCAATGAACTTTCTCTGAAGCCAAGTAAAATTAACATGAGACTAACGTGAATTAGTTTAAAAGTGATTTTGTGAGTTAAGAGTTTGTGAAAGTTGATTATTTGAATTTTCAGATTTTAGCTCATAAAATAATTTTATAAATCAAATTTCCAAAATACAATTTATTGAAATTTCCATGTTTGTATATTCTAGCTGTATGCATGAATAAAAATGTGTTCATAAAAATTTAATAGTCATAATAATTACAGAATTATGACAATTTTTATCAATTTTAGATTATTTTGGATATTATTGTATTTGTTTTAATAAATTTGCATTTTGCAGTACTTAAATTTTCCTGCGGGAAAAACCAATGGACCCTGCTTAGTTGGTCAGTGAAACTAAACCCCCCTTCACAAACTAATCCTGGCTGCAATGTTAATGGATTTGAGATACATTGACATGCGAAAAAAATAATACAAATATTTATTTTATATCCCCTACCGATTGTTGATTAGTGAAAACCATGAGTGTGCATGACCTAGAGAACAGGTCTGTGGGATGTGTAGGTCGCTCGAGGTCAAATGGCGGGTCTTAGCTCCTAATGCCTTCGTGCGTACACTGCATGCGTGTGACGAGGAAAGAACGAACGGTACCTGCACTTCAAGAGAGCAATTGACAGTTACAAATACATTATAAACAGCTAGTTGGTTTCTTCAGGTGCAATGTACGAGACTGGAAGAAGACATTCGACAAATAACAATATCAACAAATTTAAACAGGAGGTGAAGTTGATCAGGGGCGGCTCGTAGCTAAAATTAGTAGGGTTGCTGCTCCAGAATTTTTTTAGCCTTTGTTTTAAAATTGTGTAAAAGGAAAAAAACATGTATAAAAATAAAATTTATTCAGGAGCTTGATAAAATCTTAACAAAAAAGAACAAACATTTTTTACTTACTTTAACTTAAATTGTTACAGTTCAAGCTTGATATATTCATTTAAAAAGGAAATTCATTCTTCTTGTTTTAATTTGCCCAAAAAGTTCAACAATTTTCTCATTGATCTCTGGATGACAATTGAGGGAATTTTTTTCCAATGAAAGTACTGCAAGCCTATTTAGTCTTTCTGTTTAATAAAAGAACCGAAAAAAAAATGAATCAAATAGAATAGCTGGAAGCAGAATAATAATATAATTCTACACTCTTCTACACTTTATCNAGCAGAATAATAATATAATTCTACACTCTTCTACACTTTATCACATTCAAGAATATGGTACACGGCTTTTAAGCATAACACACGCTGAGTAAAAAAAATCCTTCCACCATCACGCCAGAGCTGGCACTGTGAGAGTAACAGTACTCTCTCCACCTGGCAGTCCCACCTTCCTCCCCACCGCCCTCCTATTTGCGCATGCGCACAACAGTCAAACACCACGTCGCTGGCACTGTGAAGCGCACAGTTCCATACAAAGATTTTTGTATCTTTTTCATAAACTGGGGGATGGCTACTCAAGTACTGACATTAAGCTTAAGGAATATATATTGTACTACAAAAATAAAGAAAGGATTAAAGAAAAAAGGACTCATTATATTAAATGTTATCGATAATATGAAGTGGAAATAGGGGGTGCTGCAGTTCCGCAGTGCTTATATACGAGCCGCCATTGAAGTTTATCATCTCAATACTTGGTAACCGGCTTCAGTGGTCGAATGGTCAAAGGGATCATTTCCATGAGCGAATTATCAGCGCTGCTAACGCCTACAACAGAGTGACTACCAATTCTCCCCCATCTTTCCTTTTAAGATTTTAACAGTAAAATGGACTTCGATAACCAAAAAGTACTTGTAATTTTGTTATAAAAAAATGTTAAGCACTGCGTATTACTACCCATTCGGGCCACACGCTTATATACTTTATTATTATTTAGCACCGCGTCTTACTACTCGTTCGGGTTATACACTTTAAGTACTAATTACGCTATTGGATTAGAAATTGGGAAGGTTGAATTAGAGGAAATGAACCTGAATTTGCGTGGAGGGAGAGTGAAAAACCAATTAGGAAAAAACCCCACCAGTTCACCCGACCGAGATTCGAACCTCGATCTCCCTGTCCTCAGCAGTCGAGCTCGGCACGACTAGCGCGTTAGCCAACTACGTCACCGAGGCGGGTGCTTATATGCTAACTACGATAATTTGTTAGGGATATAGGAGGCTGAATTTAGAGAAAGTGTACTTACATTTACGAGGAGGGAAGAGTGGAAAACCATTTAGTTAAAATCACTCTCAGTTCACTCGACTGGGATTCGAAACCTAATCTCCTCGTCATCGGCAGTCCAGTCTACTGCGAAAGTGACTCTTTTAGACCGTTCGACCACCGAACCTGGTAACAGGACACTTCTGTACGTTAATTAACAGAAGACGAATGGAGTAAAACACATTGTCCAATATTGCTGCACATCAGTATACTATACGTATGGTAAGTTATTACATAATAATCTTGTTCCCCAGAGCCGTCAGCAGCTATATCTCACTAATAGACATCTTAACATATAAACTCTCAAAGGATTGTTGTCATCACATTTTCAACCGGCCCTGTGGTGTAGTGGTCAGTACACATGACTACGAGCCTAGGGGTCCCAGGTTCGATTCCCGGCTGGTAGCACCGGTATTTTCCCTGAAAGGAGAATTACTCTAACGGTCACCAAGGTAAGGTTGATTAGGCTTAAGTTGGATGTATTTACACTGGTTCCACACCCTCATACTCACCATCTCACTATCACCCTCATACTCACTATCGCCATCATACTCACTATCGCCATAATACTCACTATCACCTTCATACTCACTATCACCCTCATACTCATTATCAACCTCATACTCACTATCAACCTCATATTCACTATCACCTTCATACTCATTATCAACCTCATACTCACTATCACCCTCATATTCACTATCTCACTATCACCCTCATACTCACTATCACTATCACCTCATCTCATCAAGACATGGAAAGGGTGTATGGTTAGTACATTAGTACGTCCCCTGGACAATGGTACATTAGTACTGGATAATTTCCCCACTACTTAGCTACGATTGTAATAATTCAGGCGTGCAATATTAAAATATTATGACATTATCTAATAATATAATATGATCCTGCATTGGCTAACCTAGCACAACAACGCGCGTGAAAGAGTCGCAAGTATTTCTGCCATTCATGAAAACACAACCATCGAGAATAATAGCCAAGCAGCACTGCTAACAGTCGCTCGTGGAAACACAACCATTGAGAATAATAGCCAAGCAGCGCTGCTAACAGTCGCTCGTGGAAATACAACAATTGAGAATAATAGCCAAGCAGCACTGCTAACAGTCGCTCGTGGAAATACAACAATTGAGAATAATAGCCAAGCAGCAATGCTAGCAGTCGCTCGTGGAAATACAACCATTGAGAATAATAGCCAAGCAGCACTGCTAACAGTCGCTCGTGGAAATGTGCTCCGTCACACTTGCAACAGACTGGATTGCTGATGAGGAGAACGGTGCTGGAATCCCAGTCAGGTCAACTGGAGTTTTATTTTCTTTAATGGTTGTACAACCCATCTCCACACAAATGCGGCTACATTTCCACTAAATTCAACCTCCCTTCTGCCTAACACATTATGGTAATTAGTAGGGTTGCGCAACTAGGTATTTTTCCCTTCCAGTCGAGTTTGAAATAAAACGAAATTTTTTTCGAGTTCAAGTAATATAGATATTTCTTATACAAGAAATATTTCAAGTTGAATTTTTGTAAACGATCCATGCATTATATACATATATATAAAAATTACATTTTATATATATATATATATATAAATTACATTTTTTGGCGAGAAAATGTATACAAACATTTGAATTTTTAAATAGATTTGATATTATTGTACATTTTTTTCAATTAGACAAAATAGAATATTGAGGGATTGTCTTCTATGCAGTTATATCTTAAAATTGGATAGAATCAATCAAACAAGCAATTTTCGAGAAAAATAGATCGAAAATTCCGAGTACTTCAAGTATTTTGAGTTTTGTAAAAATCTTTGAGCTGAGTTCGAGCAGCTACTAAAACTAAACTTAAACTCAAATTTTCAAGTACTCGCGGATCCCTAGTAATTAGTAGGCATTCATATGCGTATAGCCAGAACGGATAGTAAGTAAGAATCAGTGCTAAAAATATAAATAATAAAAAGAAAATGTTTCTGATAAATTTACGTGGTTACCCTGCCCTGTAAATCCTATCTTCTTCGTATTTTACCCTAGAGCGTGGAAATGGGGATAATGACGATATATAAATCATTATAAAATGTATCTGGGTTAGTATATTCAAACCTTAGACATCCGCGTCGTATTTCTACCTGGGTAGCTTAATATAATAGGTGCGTGGAAAGTGTCCAAGTTTTTCGATATATGGGCAAAATTTAATTTATAATTTGGTTCTAGTGGACGTTATTTGATAAAGTGAAAATACGAAACTGATTTTGTAGACCTATAAATAAAGGTATTGGCAGAAACAACTATTAATCGTGTGAGCTATAAATTATTAAAAATTATTAATTGGTAAAAAACTATAAATGATGTATTATATATTTTATAAAAAATAAATACTTAAATATACACATATATACGTATATCAACATTTATGTATTATTTATTATATATATGTATCATATATAATTTATTTTATCCATAATAATATAAATAATACATAATTTGTTATATATAAAATTTTATACACGTGTATTGAAATTAATTATAATTTATAGTTATATTAATGAATGGCTGCTGATTGAAAGGGAGTCTAATAAGGTCAATGTGAAAGAAGCCTCTTATATTGGTTTGGGCATGTTGAGAGGGTGCGTATGGATCGAGTGACGAAGCAAATATATGAAGGTAGAGTGTTTGAATCAAAAGGAAATAGTAGGCCATGTAAGATGGGGCTAAATGTTGTGGACGAATGTGTGGAAAAGAGAAACATTAAGAGTTTTAATAATAAAAGAGCATGTATGAGTCGGTGTATGGATGTTGTTGAAGAGAAGGGAGTAAGCAAGATCAATTAGTCTTCCCATTGATCTAAGGGTCTTGTGTTTGAATCTCGTCATGATAAAAAAAAAATATAATTTCTGTTTCCTGTTTTAAAGGGATGAATTACTGCTGGAGGACTGGCCATTGTGTCGGTTGATTGGTTAAATGAGCTTGAAAGTCATTTATTGATGTAATCAGTTATTAAAAGTGGCTGTTAAATACTCCTAGTTCTAGCTAATAGATATTTAACTAAAATAAGTGTGTTGATAAAATAAATATAAAAATAGTATTTGATTTAGCTTTGTACTGTGTAGACCACACTCAGAAGTATTCTTACTGAGCCTAAATAAATACAAAAAATTAAAGATATTGAATTCAAATAAAATAACTTTATGGTATGAATCATTTAATATAATTGGTAAAACTCACTAGTCCTTAGTTCGATCAGTTAAAAGTTTTGTATCATAAATGTTTTATCGATGATATCAGTCAAGGTTGATACTTAACTCTTCTAATGAGGGGGGATGTTTTTCAACATTTTGTGATATAGTCAAATAAATAATAATATTTTGTATATTGTGTTTATATAAAAAACATATTAGTGTAAAACCGACGATTATAAAGCTAATCATTTATGGTATTTTTTTGATGTTTTTAGTTTGGAACTAAGTCAATAAATAATAAGTTAATAATAATTTACAGTTCCCGAATAACTACTACTTTATTCATTCCTTGTAAATAAAATAATAGTTCGAGAATTGATGAAAATGACATGTTGGGTTAAGAGAGACATACAAAAAGGTGTTATAGTACGTTGGTGTTTGTTGGTGGAGGGGAGGAAGGGAGGCGGCCAGGCACTCCAAGAGCAAGCGGTGACCACCAAGACACCAGACAGTGAGTGGCGGTGATTCAAGGAGAATCACTCCAAGCTCGTCTTGTCTTTTAGAGAGTCTGCCGCATCTTCTGGTCTTAGTGCTAGTGTCAATGTGGCGAGGATGTCAGCACTAGTTTCGTTCAGACGACGGCGACTCTACGACTGACGAGTACTCCAGGTGAGTTCTACAACTTCAATTCTTTTAATTGTTAATTTGTGTCCGTAGAACTTAACAGAACAAATAGTATGGTCATGTTTATAAGCAGGGCTTTTTAAACACATATATAGACCCACTATATTCTTATTTAGCACCACGTCTTACTACTCGTTCGGGTTATACGCTGACATTTTAATTAAAACTGTAACTGTGTACCTACATTTCCGTGGAGGGAGCGTGTAAAACCATTTATGACAAAACACCCTAATTACTGTAATAGACCCATACTCTCCCCATCTTGGGCAGTTTAGTCTATTGCGAGAGTGGCGCCTAAGACCATCAGACCATCGATAGAAAATACAAGTACTTTTTTTTCTGCGGTCAATTATTAATTTATTTGAGATATTTAACGTGAACTTTCGGAATCGACTGATTATATCAGCACAAAACTTACAAACTAACTTAAATCGAGAACAGACACAACATCCAGCCCTTCAGCCGTGAAAGAGGAAGCCCACATTTTATTAATTATATATTTTTCGGAAATGATATGAATCGAACCTGGGTTCCTTAGCTTAGAAGGCAGACATGCTACCGACCTAGATAAGTTTTCGGAACGGCCAAAATGCATAACAAATAATTGCGGTGTTTTATTAATTTGTTGGGAATGCCAGACCTCCACCGTGGTTCGGATTCCACGTTAAACTGTAGGTCCTCCATTTCATCTCACAATCACCCTACCATTACACATTAGCGAAAGTACGTGTAACCCGAACGGGTAGTAAGACGCGATGCTAATAATAATATTAATTTGTTTTATAGGTATTGGTATAATCTATCAAAAGTGACAGCTGAAGATAAAATGGCCTGACGTATGAATACGTGAAAGTAAATTTAGTGACTTTTTTATCTCTCTAAACTCTTCCTATTAAAATTGTACTTTACAAATATATTGGACATGTTAGTACAAACAATTGGTACGACACCATCGCTTATAGGATACTTTTTCCATGTCGTATATTATAGTTTGGAAAAGCATTTTCAAAAATTGGCTATCAGTAAATCACACTTAAATACCTTTCCGTCCGAATTTTATAAACATTTCATTTTGTTAATCTATAATAATATTTAGCACCGCGTCTTTCTACCCGTTAGGGTTATATGCTTTAAGTACTAATTACTCTAATGGATTAGGAATTGGGGAGGTTTAATTAGAGGAAGTGAACCCGCATTTGCGTGGAGGGAGAGTGGAAAACCATTTAGGAAAAACCACCCCCAGTTCACCCGACCAAGATTCGAACCTCGATCTCCCCGTCCTCAGCAGTCGAGCTCAACACGACAAGCGTGTTAGTCAACTACGCCACCGAGGCGGGTCATTTTGTTAATCATTTGAAACACTCTTCAGCTATGAATTAGGTAAATATTGTTTTGTTTTTTTAAATAATTACTTACATATTATATTCATAAGCATCTACGCGTAAATTAATTTATTCTCCCCACCCCCACCCCTAACTTTAAGGCCCTTACTGTTTTATCTGGAAGTCCCCAAGAAAATTATACAATAAAACGCTTACGATTCAAAGCTATGGTAAGATTATGGTCGAAGGAAACATTAAGAAAATACAAACTATTTTCTGTGAATATTAATAACAATTTTACAATATTATTATTGTTATTTTATAGTCATTGATAATATATATATCAAAGGTGATAGATTAATATTACATGACTTAACTTATGAATACGTAAAAGTAGATCTAGATACTTTTATATCCATCCAATAAGGGTCTTCATATTAAAATTAAGCTATAAGTGACGGTTGGAAGAAAATAATCCTTTTTATTCTTATGTAACAAACATGAATTTAATTTTAGAAAACTAACTAGATAAGCTGTTAAGTTTTAAAAGCCTAATATTAATAAAAAATAGTGTTTTTTATTTATTTTTTCAGACAATAGGGAACAGAAATACGTTTCTGATTAGATGAAAGGGATTTTTTTTTTTAATAATCTAGGAAATATTTTTATTTCACCGCTTCTTACTACTCGTTGGGGCTATACATTTATGTACCCATTACGCTAATGTGTTAGGGCTTAGGAAGATTTAATTTAGAGGAACTGTACCAGCATTTGCGTGTATAGAAAGTGGGAAACAAATCAGGGAGGGAAAATCTCCCTCAATACACTCGCATCCAGGATCGACCCACGATCTCCCCATCATCGGCAGTCTAGTGACGCTAGTCTGTTGCGAGACTAACGCCTTAGACCATGCGGCCACCGAAGCGGGCTTAGCACAGAAATTGTTAAGGACGTTTCCTACCTGTGACGTCACGGCAGGTCAAGATAGTATTTCCAATGTTAGTGAATTTACTTTTTATCCAGTGAGTTTTAAAGATATAACTTTGAAACAGACACCATAACTTATTAAATAATTCTAAAAAATATTCCTACAGTGTCACAAAATAATTTTTATCATCTTCAAGTAGTTTTTTTATAAACGTATTTCTTTTTATAAATCCTTGACAACTTAGTCTATTTGGTCTGGTGACGAAAAGGTCCTGTACGAGTCTTCCTAACAGGATGTGGATTAAAAAGTCCTTGGTAGAATATGTCTGTCTAGAATATAAAACAAGAAAAAGGTATATTTAAAAAGCAAGTCAATGGTTTCAAGGCGCAAATAGTATAGTGAGTGTGTAAACTCGTCAGAGGAAGAGGGGAAGTGTTATCAGTAGATAAACAAGATGCCTCACATAGTGAAATGCTTTTTCTTCCCTCTCTTTCTATTTCGTACATTGGTGTATAAGTGTTTTAGTGCTTAGACTGCTTAGGTACGTCAAGTTAAGATGCAACCCGCTTCGCGAAATAGCTTCGAAATCTCCAAGTGAGCAACGTGGTAAACTCGAGCCAATGAGTTGAAGCTCCATATTTTGAATCCCTATCTATGCACATTTTTATAATTACTTATCTTTGAATAATGATTATCAGATAGCATATTTGAATGTAATGTACTTATTTCTATTTTTTTGGGTGGGGTGGGAAAGGGAGGGGGGTGATATTACCGCCCTTAATTCACTTCTGAACTCGCCATTAGTCAACTATTACCGTGAGTTCGACCAACTGTCATGATGACTATTAACAAAACAAGTTGCTATAATGAAAACTAGTCATAATTCGAAGCGGTGGTTTCTCCATCTCTCAAACAAAAGCAAACAATATAGCTTTATTTTGTAAAGAAAAAAGTTTGAATTAAATATATCTTATTAATTTATTTATTGTTTAAAAATTAGGTCAGAGTGATTCAAATATTAATCTTTTATTTTATAAATACTTACTAAAAGACATTAGTAACTTGAAAGTTTTATAAAAGCACACCCCCTATCCCTATATTGAGTCAGTTCTATCCAGTCCACCTCATTACACCTTATCCCTATATTGAGTCAGTTCTATCCAGTCCACCTCACTACACCCTATCTCTATCTTGAGCTAGTTCTATCCAGTCAACCTCATTACAATCTATTCCTATCTTGAGCTAGTTCTATCCAGTCCACCTCATTACAACTATTCCTATCTTGAGCTAGTTCTATCCAGTCCACCTCATTACACCCTATTCCTATCTTGAGCTAGTTCTCTCCAGTCCACCTCATTACACCCTATCCCTATCTTGAGCTAGTTCTCTCCAGTCCACCTCATTACAGCCTATCCCTATCTTGAGCTAGTTCTATCCAGTCCTCCTCATTACACCATATTCCTATCTTGAGCTAGTTCTATCCAGTCCTCCTCATTACACCATATTCCTATCTTGAGCTAGTTATATCCAGTCCACCTCACTACACCCTATCTTCTATCTTGAGCTAGTTCTATCCAGTCAACCTCATTACAATCTATTCCTATCTTGAGCTAGTTCTATCCAGTCCACCTCATTACAAACTATTCCTATCTTGAGCTAGTTCTATCCAGTCCACCTCATTACACCCTATTCCTATCTTGAGTTAGTTCTCTCCAGTCCACCTCATTACACCCTATCCCTATCTTGAGCTAGTTGTATCCAGTCCTCCTCATTACACCATATTCCTATCTTGAGCTAGTTCTATCCAGTCCACCTCATTACACCATATCTCTATCTTGAGCTAGATCTATCCAGTACAACTCATCACACTCTATCTCTATCTTGAGATAGTTCTATCCAGTCCACCTCATTACACCCTATCCCTATCCTGAGCTAGTTTCTATCCAGTCCACCTCATTACACCCTATCTCTATCTTGAGCTAGATCTATCCAGTCCAACTCATCACACCCTATCTCTATCTTGAGAAAGTTCTATCCAGTTCTCCTCATTACACCCTATCTCTATCTGGAGCTAGATCTATCCAGTCCACCTCATTACACCATATCTCTATCTTGAGCTAGTTCTATGCAGTCCACCTCATTACACCATATCCCTATCCTGAGCTAGTTCTATCCAGTCCACCTCATTACACCCTATCCCTATCTTGAGATAGTTCTATCCAGTCCACCTCATTACACCATATTCCTATCTTGAGCTAGTTCTATCCAGTCCACCTCATTACACCCTATCTCTATCTTGAGCTAGATCTATCCAGTCCAACTCATCACACCCTATCTCTATCTTGAGCTAGTTCTATGCAGTCCCCCTCATTGCACCCTATATCTATCTTGAGCTAGTTCTATCCAGTCCTCCTCATTACACCCTATTCCTATCCTTAGCTAGTTCTATCCAGTCCACCTCCTTACACCCTATATTTATCTTGAGCTAGTTATAGAAAAGTAGGTCTATTGTTTAAATATGAAGTTTGTTAAATTAAAATCTTTGTGTTTCTTAAGTCTTTTCTTTTAACTTTTACTCTATACACACCTCTTAATTATTTTTCAAAAAATATAAAGTATAAAAATGTTATCAATCAACTTTAATAATACACTATTAAATAAATTTGTTCCGACTTGCCAAAATTGATCTCCATCTGATTATATCTTTGTAGACTTTCAGTCCTGGGAGGGTAAGAAAATGAATGTTGCAGTGGACTGGACCCACTTTCTTTCTCTCTCTTATTTCAATAAATTAGTTAAAAACTCAAGATTTGTGGCACGACATAACATACATTGTTGCAGAAACACTCCATCAAAAAGCATAAATGAAATAATATACATTGTTACAAAAATATTGAGAAAGGAGGAACATCTCTGTACACCAAAGAACATAAATTTTTTTTTAATTGTCTAAGACCACCATAAAAAATATATATGTATATTTGTAATAACTCAGAAACTATTAATTTTATAAAAATATACGTCAATTAACATATTGTTATTATTAATAATAACAACACAACATTATATAGTTATAAGTTATACCCGTTAGACTGAACCTCGGAAGTCCGAAATTCCGGATAATCCGAACACACTTTTCAGAAAACGGGAGGGAGGTGTAGAGGGAAATTAATTCAAATTGGATATATTTTATTGTTTAACAAGCTCAAAGTTAAAAGAGAATTGCAAGAAACTGATAATGGTGTAGTCAACACTTTGAGTTTTTTTGTAACTACAAATAATAATTTCCGTACTTATTACGTGTTATACATCAGTTAAATAAATAAAAATTGATTTAAACTTATTCAATTGTAATTTAAAATTCTTGAAAATATTGTATCCCTTTATTTTCGCGGTTGATCCGAATTTCCGCTAATCCAAACAAGCTTCAATACCAATTAATTCGTATTAACGAGTTTCTAGTGTAATATTATTTTGATAGTGTCTTGATTATTTTGAAAAAGGATGTGATGGCATGGTATATATATCTAGAGAGGATGTATTTCGGGGACGAAAAGTTAATGTGGTTTTAATTGTGTAACCAACTTAAATGTGTTTCCATACGAAGATGAAAGAACATGCCGGCTACTACTGACCAAGTCAAGTCCCGTTACCCATCCGCCGCAAGCGCTTGATGCGCCACATTCCTTGATGTACCATACCATTTCACGGTGAACACATGGTTCTACTATTCTCTTTCAAACCCACGTCAACTCATTTCACTGACTCTCCTAAGAAAACTCTTTGGTCCGTCTTTCATTGTGTTGAGCTTCTGCGGAGTCGAACAATGCTTTGATTTCTTAGGTGCTGATTGAAACACAAACACGTCGTTTCTTAAGGTTATTCGACAGTAAATATTTTATTGCACATGTTTGTTTAGTGATTGTTTAATAGGTAGAGCCCCGTAAAAAATGGTGAGATGCAATTAAAGCGAAAAGTGCCATACAAAGATGGAATCAAGTACTTTTTTTTTCCTTTGATAGTTTTTAGATATGATTCACAATGTTTTTAAAAAGCAAAATAAAACGAACTCGTAATTGTTAAGCGAAATCCTCCTATAGAATGAAATAACACCGCTTTTAGAAAAAAATATTTATATAAACACAAAATTAAGAATAAATTTAGCAGAAATGTTGACCATGTTGTAATTTGATTAGAATTTTGTGGTAGTGTAAGCTAACTTCAGACTAAAAAATTGTGAAATATGCGGAAAAACTTGACAAGGGATTTTAAAACAAATATATAATGTTTCCATAGTAAATTTTAACATTGTATACATTGTCTCAATATGTAAATAATACTGGTCTCTTTTGGCTAAACGGTAATTCCTATCAAGATGCGGCTCTGGAATTACATTAGTTTACATCCACTCGCAAAGAAAATTCACTGCAAAGCGAGTGTGACATATATAGGGTGTGACCGAAACAATTACACGATTAGTAACTTGAAAACTAACACTTTAATCTAATAGTAAATATTCACTAGCTAAATAAAGTTAACTACATACTACACTTTTTGAAGATAATGCGACTGAGGCGAGCTCCCCCGGACGTCAGACATACCTCAGCACTTTGTCCGTCACTTTCCTCAACATGGGTCGTATAGTTGTTTCCCACCCACTCTGTAGAAGATATTATTTATGTACTTTATTCCGAATAAAAAGCTTATACTCGCTTCGGTGGCCGCATTGTCTAAGACGCTACTCTCGCAGCAGACTAGACTGCTAATGACGGAGAGATTGAGGTTCGAATCTCGGTTGGGTGTACTGAGGTTTTTTCTTTAATGATTTTAGACACTCTCTCCAAGCAAATGTGGGTACACTTCCCCTAAATATATCGACTCTAATTCCTGAGATCATTAGTGTAATTATTTCATAAGCGTATAACATGAACGGGTAGTAAGACGCGGTGCTAAAAAAATAAATTTTAGGGTACCTTACAATGTGTGTAGGAGTAGGCCTCTATCTTTTGAATATCATGTTGGAGACCGAGCCTTGTCATTTAATTTAGACTTAATTCAACACATGTTCTGCTCTTTACATTGGGTGATCACATGGTTTAGGGTGTCATCCTCGTTTTAGACTGGACATCCAGTGACGGGAAGGTCGGGGTTAGAATACCGGTTGGGTGTACTGGGGATGTTTTTTTTCTCAAATTTTTTACCACGCTTCTTTCACGCAAATGTGGGTACATTTACTATACAATTGTATTGTCCTCATTATTATTCCTCTAGCGTAACTAATGTGGCACGGGTGAATTCAAATGGGTAGTTCAAAGAGAAAAACGGATATTGAGCCTTATATTACTGAATCAGAACAGTTAAATGATACCAAGTAAAATTTAAAATTGTTGGTAAAAAAAACTCGTGGTGTTATCCTTCAAGTGAGCTATATCAACCGAGCGGCCGCCACCGCTAGCAATGGCAGTGCTAACATTTGTGGATAGAGGGTGTGATGTCGTCAGCACAAATAGCCGTTAATCTCATTTTTCTAAACCACAGCTGCCACCTCTTAATTCAAGTAACTCCTCATTTGTACTAATGGGACATTTAGTAAAATGGTGCCAAAATTATCAAACTATACAATTGAACTCAACATGTGTTTATATCAAATAATAATAAGTCATAGCAAATATTTCTCTCCAAAATTAGTTTTGATAATTATTTTAGGCAATATATTTTTTTTAATGTCGATGTTAAATTCCTCCAGTTCATGTTTTATTGAACTTCTTATATAATGATGGCATTGTGATAATTTAGCTGAGACCAATGCTTATTTTTTGTCCCTTTTAGTATACTAAGTATTGTATATTTTAGATGATATGAAATATACTTGATTTTTATTAGATTTTTGGTCCACATTATGATGTTTGTTTCACAAGAGAATTTATTGTCTTTAATGACATTGGTTCGTCCCAGCGTAAGGAGCAATTTGTATTATTATTATTATTATTATTAATAATAATAATAACTCGTACATATTATTTGGACAGAATACCATATTTATTAATTTTACTATTTGACAAATGTACAACCTGAACGGGTAGTAAGACGTGATGCTAAATAGTAAAAATATTATTTTAACATGGACAAAGTCAGTAATGAATGGGCGTTGAAGGAGTGAGGTTTGAAAGGGAATCCAATAGTTCGATGTGAAAGAAGCGTCTTACGTTGGTTTTGGCATGTTGAAAGGATGAGTGTGGATCGAGTGACGAAGCAAATATATGAAGGTAGAGTGTGTGGATCAAAAGAAAATAGTAGGCCATGTAAGACATGGCTAAATGTTGTAGACAAATGTGTGAAAAGAGAAATATTAAGAGTGTTAAAAATAAAAGACGTGTATGACTCGGTGTATGGATGTTGTTGAAGAGGAGGGAGTATTCATGGATAGGGAAGTTTGGAGAAAGTTAGTGAGGATGGATTAAGTACGGAGTTGTTGTTTTTAGCTATATACACAGCTTCTTGCCTACCCCGTAAGGGAATGGCGTGATTATCTATGTATTTATGTATGTATATATGTATGTATTACTATTTGTACGTGACTTTAATAATTTACTTGTCTCTAATAGTGTTTTTTGATCATTTCCATACCCTCGGTGCGTTTTCATTTATATTCTGTCGTTTATTCCATCGATTTATGACCACATGTTTAATGTGGCAATTATAATTGGAACATTAAAATATGTAATGGCTGTAAAGTAAAATATATAATTGAAGCCAAGTTTTTTTATATATAAATCAATCAGGTTTATGGTTCTGGTAAAGACACGCACACAAATAAAATAAAGAGTCTTCAACTTAACATATTAAATAACACTTGACCTCAGCACATTCTTTAGACATGGCATTATATTTATTTTTTCATTGATGCTTATCTTGTTCGAATTATATTATTATACATGGTTTCCATAATCTCCTACAAAGGAAAGGTATAGGGGCAAAATTGACGAAAGTCCCATTTTTACACAAATTAAGTTAGTGCTGCCATCTGTTAGACAATCATAAAACCTTTCTAATTCACTTTACATTATGGTTAAAAGAAGTCTCTGTCATATTTAAATTATTTAAAAGTATTTGATGTGTCCTTTATGTGATTTGAGAAATAAAAGGGGTCCAGGAAAATGTGTGATAAGACTGACTATCCCACTTTTTTCCCTGTACCCTTCAAATATTAATTCTACTGAAACAAAAAAACAAAAACAATTATTAATTATAAAGTAAAATATTTATATGTCCAAAGTTTCAGGATAACAATAATGTATCCTAATTATTTATTTTCATTTACATATATTTTATACAGTTTGTATGAAATAAAGAATAATCCTCTTTCTCTTCTTCTTCTACTTCTTCTTATTAGGTGTTCTATCTTACGACAGGTACAGTCCTTTTGTCAGTGAACTTAGACCGCCAATGCACCCTGTCCTCTGCCTCCTTCAGCTCCCAGAATTTCCTTCTTTCCTCCAAGCTATCCAATATTTGAGTCCTCCTTCTTCCTAAGCTCCTCTTTCCCTCAACCTTTCCTTCTATGACGTCGTGCAGAAGACAGTTCTTCCTAAGGATATGTCCGATACGGTTTATTTGGTACCGAAGAATCACATCCAAAATGGTTCTCTTCTCATCCACTCTTCTTAGGACTTGTTCATTTGTCACCCTGTCTATCCACCTGATCTTCTCATCCACTCTTCTTAGTACTTGTTCATTTGTCACCCTGTCTGTCCAACTATTATTCGGACTCGAATCGAAACATTTTCACTATACAATATTTAATCGAAAAATGTCTAAAATATGATATTTGATTCAAATTTTATTAGAAATAGCAAGCGTGGATTCGTATTCGGTTGGAATAGATATACAATCTTGGATTCACAAAGGTTTAGTGATTTAAAAAAAAAAATATATTAGTCTTTGAACCATTTTCAATAACTACAAAGTTAATTGACCTAATTTAATGCTCGAATCCATTTCCCCACGGTAATAGATTGTAAAATAGATAGACACAGTAAAACTCCTTTAGACCTAACCCCGGTAGTCCGAAATTCTATAAAATCCAAACACACTTTTCGGAAAACGGGGTTAATATTTAGTCAAATGAAATGTATTTTATTGTTTGAAAAGCTCAAAGTTAAAAAGAGATTTGTAATAAACAGTGAAATCTGATAGTAAATGTTTAATATTTACATGTTGTAGACAACCCAACGTGTTATCCTGTACCAACAAATAATTACAGTACATATCACGTGTTAAATAAATGAACATTTAACTAAAATCACTCAACTGTAATTTAAAATTAGTGAAAATATTGTATCACTGTATTCTAATGGTTAATCTGAATTTTCGTTAATCTCCCAACAAGATTCGGTCCCAAGTAGTTCGGATTAATCAGGTTATAGTGTATCATTCAGAAATCCAATCAGACAGAGAACATGATTAATGACGGTAAAACAGTGGTTCGACCTTTCTTTGACAATATCCTTTCTCTCTTGAATATAGTGCGTTTACTTGGCAAGGCTACTCACAATTAATGTTATAAACTGCTGTTATATATTCCATTAAGTGGAACATTACGTAATTGTGAAACGCTGGTATAATTTCCCCCAAACCCTCTAGTAAGCTGTATTATTAACACTCCAATTATTTATTTTGATAGTAATTTAATTAGTTTGAAAATGAACACGTTTACACTCCATTGGAGCCAATCTTTCCAGTCAGGCTTCCAGAGATACACAGCAATTCATCTTGGAATAGGAAACTTGGAATATCTTTTCACTTTTCCACCGATTGTTTTAACGTCCATCGTCGCAATCATTTAAACTCATTCAACAATAAAAAAAACTTACTGCACAGTTTAAACAAGTGTATACTTATAATCTATAGAATGTGATTCAATTGTTTCAAATCATTACAGTCAACAAGTGGTAACTTACTATTCTATGTTTTTACGTGCCATTGTTAAGGTAAAGTAATTAATGTTTGGGGCTAAAATTTTGTATAACTAGACATTCATATGAAGTGTACACAATGAAATATTTATAATATGTTATATTAAAATAATTTTTCAAGTATAAGAAGTTAAATCTGGCAAAATTACATCATTTTTAATCAAATATAAATACTGTTATTTTTTTATACCACAATAATTTGATTTTATCTCATTTTGTAACACACAATTTCGTTATTTAGACCCTGTTAGTTAATTCTACTAATGTGTCCGAATTGATAATTACAAATATAGATTTGAAATGTATATTTAATTAAATTTCTTGTATTGACTGAACTTATGACAGTCAACAATTAGGTATATACCTAAATTTTGACCGTCAGAAGTGACAGCCGCTAAACACATGTTTTTGCAGATCATATGGCTCGGCGTAGGGATACATAATTTGTTTTAGTAACTTTTCAAAGCTTTTAGCTGTCAGCTGTGAGCTGTCAGTCAGCACCAAAGAAGCCATGGGGTTACTGTATCTTAAATTTCCTGCCAAGATGTTATAGACTCAAAAATATCTTATAATTATTACCGTAGATTGACCCTAACGCGCAACTAAATGATTACCACAAAGCTAAACCTGAGAACGTATACTTTTTCAAACTCACTGTCCAGGTTTTTTTCCATACGTTTTCTTACGGTTAGGTACACTCCGTCTCTTCTAAAAGGTATAACACTTACCTTGATGGATTACCCTAAGAATCCATTTTATAAACTAGGCCATAGTGGAATAATGCAGGGTAAGATGAGGGTAAGCATTAATACCAACCTGTAAGGGCTTATTTCTAGAATAAGGAGAGCGACCTAAGCTGACACTTCCGTTCTACCACTTAGTAAAAGGGAGTGAGCTAAATAATTTAAAGATGAATTATCTTTGATCTTTTCGGAGTCTAATGTCATCTTCTAGTAGCTTTATATTCACAACTCATAAATAAGCTTTACTTTATAATATTGAGAAAGTATTGTAATCGTGAACATTAGTTTTACCTCAAGATTATGATGGATATTAACGTTAAATATACCCACGAACTCAAAGGTGAGTTTAACAATTCTGTCTGTCTGTACTAAGGACTGAAACCAAACCTGTATGGTGGGTTTAGTTCAAATCTCATAATAATTGGTTACTAATGGTTCGGATTTGTTGACTCTAAAGTTGGTGCAGACTTCATTTTCTATTTGACTTATCTCTACCGGAAAAAGAAACTACTAATAGTATGTATATTCCATATTAATTTGTTTTGTATTTCAAATCGTTGTATTATAATTATGTGAGCAACAATCTTTAATTCGTTTTTATTAAGAAACCTCCCGGGATCATGCGGACCAACGACAAAAATAAAAGGTTTTGTAACTAATACTACAACAAATTTAAGGCCGTAACTAGCCAATAATTTTAGGGGGGGAGGGCACATCCCCTAATTGCTGGAATCTAGATAAATTTCTAAATGATAACAAGTTCTATATTATTATTATTATTATTATTATTAGCACCGCGTCTTACTAACCGTTCGGGTTATACACACTCACGCTAAAGTGTAATGGTAGGGTGATTGTGAGATGAAATGGAGGACCTAAAGTTTAACGTGTGATCCGAACCACGGTGGAGGCCTGGTATTCCCCACATTCACAAGTTGTGATTAATACACGTCTTGTCAGAGGTGAAGGAAGGGTTTGAAAATCGGATAAATTTGTGCCAGGATCGAGGATTGAACCCCGGACCCCAGCAGAGAAGTCTGACACCTTACCCCTAGACCACCAGGTCACCTAACAGTTCTAGAAGCTCTCTGAAGGTTTTTTTAAAATGCCGAAGGCTAGGACAAAATCTAGATATTTAACACCTGTAGAAGATCTCTGAAGTGCTTTTTTTTATGGTAACATAGCCCCCTAATTTGTACTTGTATCTTAATTTTGATATTGTTTGAAACATAAATAAAGCCATATATATTTTGTTCATAAGAGGGGTTTGAACGCCCCCCCCCTCCCTGGTTACGCCCTTGAACAAATTATATGTTCAATTTACCTGATGGTATCAAAGTAAGGTTAGAAGGAATCCAGTAGTGACTTGATGATAATTTAATACACTAGCAACTGACGGGATTATTTTTGGTGCGATAGATACCGATTATAGAGATCTGGCGTTAAAAATGGAAACTGAAAAGGACATTGCCTACCTGTGACGTCATAACAGGTCAATAAAGGATTTACTACGTTAAGGAATCTATGTTTCATTCAACGATTTTTGAAGATATCACGTTGAAACAACAATAATACATTCTTATATACTTATACTTCGGTGTCACGAAATTATTATTTTCTTATCTTGAAGTAGTTTTTTTATAAATGTGTATTTTTATAAATCCTCTACAACTCAGGATATTTGTCTTGATCACGAAAATGTCCTGTAGGAGTCTTCCTGCCAGGATGTAGATTAAAACAGTCCGTGGTAGCAAATGTATATTTAGAATAGAAAACAAGGAAAAGGTATTTTTAAAAATCAAGTCGATGTTTTAAGGGAGCAAATAATATAGTGAGTGTGTAAACTCGTCATAAGAAGAGGGGAACTGTTTTCAGTATATAAACAAGAGACCACACAGGGTTAACTGCTCAATTTACTCCCTCTCTTTATATTTAGTACAACGGTGTCTAGTGTGATGGTGCTTAGACTGCTTACAGTAGCCCCATGGCTTCTTTGGTGCTGACTGACAGCTAAAAGCTTGACTGTCAGAAGTCAGCTGTGAGCTATCTGTCAGCACCAAAGAAGCCATGGGGCTACTGTGGGTACGTCAAGTTACGATGCAACCCGCTTCTCCAAATAGCTTCGAAACCTCCAAGCAGACGACGTCGTTAATCTGACTGTTTTGAGGATATCTCATTGGGTGGATACAACCCCCCCTCCTCCCCATCGAGAGAGATGAGATGGTGTATGACCAGCGTGCGTGTTAGCCTAACTAGGCAGGGTTGCTCGTGATGATAGGGGGTGTCCCACTTGGTTGAGCCCGCCAAACAAGCGCCCGGTGACGTGGTCACAGCGAGGTATGGTGTGTTTAATTGGCCACCGGTCGTGGCTGGGTGATTGCACTTTACTAGGCCGTGACCAATAGAACACGCCGATGCAAGGTAAGGCGTGAGAGCTGGTCCCAGGAACTGCTTGCTTGCTGGGTGGTAACTGCTTCGAGCCTAGGCCACACGAAGCGTTGGCCCGCTTCCTCCCTGGGCCGCCGCTTTCTACCTAGGCATCGCGCGGCACTTGTGGCGTGGTGCGCCGCTAGTACCTGCCCCACCCCCTCTCACTTCCTACATTCCCCTGATTGTTTAATTACGTTTTAAACGTCAGGTTATTTACACTTGTCTCTAGGCTAGGGAATTACAGATAAGAGAGAATGGCCCGAAAGGATAGTGTTCTGAATGTTGATTAAATCGCTGCAATAAACACGGTCCTTATCTGACAGGACATTGGATATCCAATATGTCCTCCTAGTACTTATCACCAGTCATTGCTTGTGCAATCAAATCTTGCAGGCTAAGGTGGGCAGGACATGAAGGGTGAATGGAAAATTATATAAACTTGTTCAAAGTATTGACTGGAAACACCAATGGGAAGACCTAGATGTAGAGGGGAGGATAACATTATAATGGACCAGAAAGAGATGGGGTGTAATGAGGTGGACTGGATAGAACTAGCTCGATAAAGAGATAGGGTGTAATAAGGTGGACTGGATAGAACTAGCTCAAGATAGGGATAGGGTGTAATGAGGTGGACTGGATATAACTTGCTCATGATATGGATAGAGTGTAATGAGGTGGACTGGATAGAACTAGCTCAAGATAGGGATAGGGTGTAATGAGGTGGACTGGATATAAATAGCTCAAGATAGGGATAGGGTGTAGTGAGGTGGACTGGATAGAACTAGCTCAAGATAGGGATAGGGTGTAATGAGGTGGACTAGATAGAACTAGCTCGATAAAGGGAAAGGTTGTAATGAGGTGGACTGGATAGAACTAGCCCTATAAAGGGATAGGTAACGCACTGTTGTAAGTACGACAATGAACGTTTGAGCTCCTAAAGCCAATAAGACACAATCTCAGTCTCGGGTATACGTATTTAACTACACACATGAAGTATGGATGAGGAAGGTATAGTTTAGGAAGAAATGCATCATTACCTCGGCGTTGGTAGAGTGTAAAACCATGTAGGTAAACCCACTCTCATTGCACCTGGCTTGGATTCGAAACCCGACTTTCCCTTCATCGGCAAACCAGACTAGATGAGCTTGGTAGTGCCCATTCACAGCTAGAGTTGATTAGACTCTACTTGAAATACAAGTCTATTCGATCTACAAAATAGAATACAAGATGAGGCCACGACATTTTGTATTTCGGGAGAGGTGGACAATAGAATGAGCTGTCTGCACACTGTAAACAAACAAATTAATTATTAAATAGCCAGGTTGACGCTGCTACCAACTTTATTGGCTGACGAGAAAACGTGGTACTTTTTTACGTAACGTAACGAACATGTTTTCATCCGGACAACTCTTACGTTACCCGCTTCGGTGGCCACGTGGTCTAACGCGCTACTCTCGCAGTAGACTAGACTGCTGATGACGGGGAGAACGAGGTTTGAATCCTGGTCAGGTGTATTGAGGGTAGTTTTTCAAAAATTGTTTCCCACTCTTCCTCCACACAAATGCAGATACACTTCCTATAAATGTAACCTTCAAAATCCCTAAAACCATTAACGTAATTTGTACATAAGCGTTGCAAAAAAAAAAAAAATCTACCGTTAAGTGAACGTTACGTCAATGTCAAGTGTATTGTGATGGCTTCAATTTTTTTTAACATAAGGATAGTCTTTACGTTAAGTTACATTATGTGAACGTAAAATTGATCATGATACCTGAGATACCTGAAATAAGACAACTTTATGACCAAAATAATCTGTATCTACTTCAAGCAGTGCCGGAAGAGCTACGGATCATCATAAAACTCTTCCATACTCCATGGTGTTTACACTCGAACCAAGAAAATGAAACGAAATTGAGTGAAAGTGTGTGTTTCAAGTGCACGTCTTGAAATTGATAAGGACTAACCAAACAATTCCTCGAGCAAGACCAAACAAACTCTGGACTAAGAAGAATCAAGGGGTAACTCGGTGGTACAATCATATAGCCGGCACCGAGAGATTCTTGGTCAAATATTCTCTTCCATTGTGTTTAGTGTCTGTAGGTTTAGAAAGTAGCATGATTCAATGGGAGAAAAGATTCACAAGTTTAATTATAGTTCCCTCTCACTTGGGAACTGGACGCGCTAACCTGGCTACACAATCAAAAACAATTTAGTTTGTAGACATGAGGTTTTTACTTCAATGCGTGACTTTTCACAATTCTGATTCAATAGGATCAGACATATTTGTGTCTTGAACATACAAATAGTTAAGTTTGGATTTAGGGACGTTGGATACCTGTGACGTCATGGTAGGTCAAGATAGGGTTACCCTTATTAATGAATTTACATTATATTCAACGAGTTTTAAAGGTTATAACGTTGAGACAAAAACCATAAATTCTTAAATAATTATAAATAGATTCTGAGTTTCACAAACTTATTATGTTTTGTCTTGAAATCGGTTTTCGTAAACGTGTTTTTTTTATAAATCCTCTACAACTAAGCTATTTGGCTTGGTCACGAAAATGTCCTGTAGGAGTCTTACTACCAGGATGTAGATTAAAAAAGTCCGTGGTAGTAAATGTCTATCTAGAATAGGAAACAAGAAAAGGGTAATTTTAATAAACAAGTCACTGTTTTCAAGGCGCAAACAGCATAGTGAGTGTGTAAGCTCGTCATAGGAAGAGGGGAAGTGTTATCAGTATATAGACAAGAGACCTCGCAGAGTGAACTACTTATTTTCTTTCCTCTCTTTCTATTTCGTACATTGGTGTCTAAGTGTGATAGTGCTTAGACTGCTTAGGTGCGTCATGCTATGATGCAACCCGCTTTGCAAAATAGCTTCAAAATCTCCAATTAGGCAAAGTCGTTAGCAAATTTGGAATTCTGTAAACGTAAAATCAAAGTGTGTTGCCTGTCCAATCAGGAATAATTATTTCCCTGTAGGTGGTTATAATCAGCTAGATATTTATAGTCCCCCATCTCTTCGCGTAATTTTAATATTTGAATATAGAACATGTTTTAGTACTGAATTAATACATAATTAGATTATAGCAATCAAAAAATTAAATTATTATTAAGTACTTATTAGATGTTATTGTATTTTCTCTATCCTTGTTTTTCTTTAAACGAACGTTTAAATTTTGTAAAGCTATAGAAAGGTATTGGATGGATGCCAAGTTACTCATAGTGAACACTTTATGACTCTAAAATATTTTTTTAAATTGTGTAAGCATCTCTCAGGCACGAGAGATGTTTCCATACTTAATTCTGTATTACTAAGAACGACTAACGTTCATGGCGACTATTAGTAAAACAAGTAGCTATTATGAAAACTTGTACGATGTTTGATATGACCATTTAACATGTAAATACAGTAGGATTTGGCTAAATCGACATTTGTTATCCGAAATAATTTATTAGTTTGAACCCAACATGATTCTTCACGAAATTTCTATTTAAATCAATGGTAAAAAAATAACATTTAATTCTAATTTTTGAAAGAAATATTGGATAGTTGGGAACATATACATTGTTAATTTTTTTTAGAGTGTAGTCATTTCTAACCAAACTTAACGGTATTTTAATAAATCCTCTAATACACCTAAAATGTCAAACAAAGTTTCCTAGAATAGGGAATGTGTAGGTTCGGCTATCTTCGCTATCTATGCTATCTTCGTTTCTGAGTGATAATTTAATCACGTGATGTCCACTTTGGAATTAGCTAACTTCCACGTTTCGTGTCCCCAAGAATTTAATCCTGTGAGTTTTGTATTTTAATTTCTACAATTTTGTATATTTTGTGTTTAAATTTTTCTAGTTTTTACTTGTATGTATGTAAATATTGATTTGTGCGTTTTATATGTAGCATATTTTGAAGTTATTGACCTTTTGTGTACCAGCTGAGTAGATACCAATAAAAATGGTTAACGCGGAGTTTTGGATATATTTTTTTTTAAAGATATCCCTTAGACCTCGAATTGAAAAAGTTCTAGTGTATCAAGTTTTCATGAACTCCATGAAACAGCTTCGTCTAGGTACAGGCAGAAAGGCAGACAGTCAGAGGTAAAGACATACAACATTGTAAGACCTTCCATTTCGGAGTTCAGAATCCAACTTAATATCGTAGTCAACATTTTAATGATTAAAATACTTTCTCTATGAGAGAGCAAAATATGGATGATGACTTTCAAATATTGAAGTACCTGTAGGATCCAATGTCAGCGTTCATGCAAGTGTGTACTAGTCAGTGGCGCACCCAGATATTTTCTCTGGGAGGAAAAACCCATCAAACTTATAGCCAACATGAAATCTCTATGGAGAGGGGGGAACGAAGGATTCTGCCGGAGTTCAGGAAAATATATTGTTATTATATGAAGAAGTCCTACGGAGAGTGGGTGAGAAGAGAACCATTTTGGATGTGATTCTTTGGTACAAAGAAAACTGGGTCAAACACATCCTTAGGAGGAACTGTCTTCTGCACGACGCCATAGAAGGGAAGGTTGAGGTAAAGAGGAGCTTAGGAAGGAGGAAGATTAAGATATTAGATGACTTGAAGGACAGAAGAAAATTCTGGGAGCTGAAGGAGGAGGTAGAGGACAGGGTGCATCGGAGTTCTAAGTTCACTGACAAAAAGAGTGGACATAGCTTATAATAATAGTAATAATAATTAGCCTAGAAGATATGTGTAGAGAAACTATTTAAATAATGTAAATTCAGTAAATGACTTTATTTTAAATTTATTGTAGGTACTGTGCTGGCGGCCGGGGTTCAATCCACGGTCCCAGCACAGATTTATCTGATTACCAAACCCCTCCTTCACCTTTGACAAGACATCTTGTGAATGTGAGGAATGCCAGGCCTCCACCGTGGTTCGGATTCCACGTTAAACTGTAGGTCCTTCATTTCATCTCACAATCACCCTACCATTAGACTTTAGCGTAAGTGCGTATAACCCGAACGGGTAGTAAGACGTGGTGCTAATAATAATAATAATAATAATAATAATAATAATAATATTGTAGGTAGCTATAATAAAACAAATGTGTAAAGCTATACACTATGTTTTTGTTCATGAATAAAGACTTAAAAAAGAAAGTACAACCTGTTAAAAAAAAGTAGTCTTATTTTGAGAACTAAAATGAATGTTAAAACATTTACTCTTTATGTATTAACTTATTATAGTTTTCAAATCTATGTAGGATTTTCTAAATTCTTTAGAGATTATAGTTTGAAGGCTATTTAAATACTATTAGTGAGTTTTAAGTATTGTTTTAAATACATTTTAATTCACCATTGGCTCCATTTTGTGGTGGGACCTAAATGCGTTGACCGAAAAGAGATTGAAAAACCATTCAGGGAAAAACTACACTAAGTACTTACCACAGGTATTCGAACCACGTCACGGGCAGTCCAGTCCAACGCGAGAGTGACGTGTTATACCATGCGACCACCGATGCGGAAATACGGTTTATTATTCTTGTTGTGACTTATCAACGCTTTATAATAGAAACTACTGTTTCGCTACCCGCTTCGGTGGCCACATGTTATAAGGCGCTACTCTCGCAGTAGACAAGACTTCCGATGACGGGGAGATCGAGGTTCGAATCTCAGTTGGGTGTGGTGAGGGCGGTTTTGCCAAAATGGTTTTCCACTCTCCTCTCACGAAAATTTGGGCACACTTACTCTTAAATATAAAACTACTTACCCCTAAGCCATTAGCGTAATTGGTAATCTACATAACTCTAAACTGAACAGGTAGTAAGACACGGTGTTAAAAAATCTCTTGCCTATTTTTAACATTTCTCATGGAAGTTATTCAGCTTTTTATGCTGTTTATTTTTAATTGTATGGCACATATAACCGGCAGGGATAAATTCAGTTTCAATTGTCTGTATGTAGACTATTAGCCTCTCTGGGTACAACATAGGAGGTTGTCTGTATGTAGACTATTAGCCTCTCTGGTGACCGAACGTTACCCAGGGTACAATATAGGAGGCTGTCTGTGTGTAGACTATTAGCCTCTCTGGGTACAACATAGGAGGTTGTCTGTATGTAGACTATTAGCCTCTCTGGTGACAGAACGTTACCCAGGGTACAACATAGGAGGTTGTCTGTATGTAGACTATTAGCCTCTCTGGTGACAGAACGTTACCCAGGGTACAACATAGGAGGTTGTCTGTATGTAGACTATTAGCCTCTCTGGTGACAGAACGTTACCCAGGGTACAACATAGGAGGTTGTCTGTATGTAGACTATTAGCCTCTCTGGTGACAGAACGTTACCCAGGGTACAACATAGGAGGTTGTCTGTATGTAGACTATTAGCCTCTCTGGTGACAGAACGTTACCCAGGGTACAACATAGGAGGTTGTCTGTATGTAGACTATTAGCCTCTCTGGTGACAGAACGTTACCCAGGGTACAACATAGGAGGTTGTCTGTATGTAGACTATTAGCCTCTCTGGTGACAGAACGTTACCCAGGGTACAACATAGGAGGTTGTCTGTATGTAGACTATTAGCCTCTCTGGTGACAGAACGTTACCCAGGGTACAACATAGGAGGTTGTCTGTATGTAGACTATTAGCCTCTCTGGTGACAGAACGTTACCCAGGGTACAACATAGGAGGTTGTCTGTATGTAGACTATTAGCCTCTCTGGTGACAGAACGTTACCCAGGGTACAACATAGGAGGTTGTCTGTATGTAGACTATTAGCCTCTCTGGTGACAGAACGTTACCCAGGGTACAACATAGGAGGTTGTCTGTATGTAGACTATTAGCCTCTCTGGTGACAGAACGTTACCCAGGGTACAACATAGGAGGTTGTCTGTATGTAGACTATTAGCCTCTCTGGTGACAGAACGTTACCCAGGGTACAACATAGGAGGTTGTCTGTATGTAGACTATTAGCCTCTCTGGTGACAGAACGTTACCCAGGGTACAACATAGGAGGTTGTCTGTATGTAGACTATTAGCCTCTCTGGTGACAGAACGTTACCCAGGGTACAACATAGGAGGTTGTCTGTATGTAGACTATTAGCCTCTCTGGTGACAGAACGTTACCCAGGGTACAACATAGGAGGTTGTCTGTATGTAGACTATTAGCCTCTCTGGTGACAGAACGTTACCCAGGGTACAACATAGGAGGTTGTCTGTATGTAGACTATTAGCCTCTCTGGTGACAGAACGTTACCCAGGGTACAACATAGGAGGTTGTCTGTATGTAGACTATTAGCCTCTCTGGTGACAGAACGTTACCCAGGGTACAACATAGGAGGTTGTCTGTATGTAGACTATTAGCCTCTCTGGTGACAGAACGTTACCCAGGGTACAACATAGGAGGTTGTCTGTATGTAGACTATTAGCCTCTCTGGTGACAGAACGTTACCCAGGGTACAACATAGGAGGTTGTCTGTATGTAGACTATTAGCCTCTCTGGTGACAGAACGTTACCCAGGGTACAACATAGGAGGTTGTCTGTATGTAGACTATTAGCCTCTCTGGTGACAGAACGTTACCCAGGGTACAACATAGGAGGTTGTCTGTATGTAGACTATTAGCCTCTCTGGTGACAGAACGTTACCCAGGGTACAACATAGGAGGTTGTCTGTATGTAGACTATTAGCCTCTCTGGTGACAGAACGTTACCCAGGGTACAACATAGGAGGTTGTCTGTATGTAGACTATTAGCCTCTCTGGTGACAGAACGTTACCCAGGGTACAACATAGGAGGTTGTCTGTATGTAGACTATTAGCCTCTCTGGTGACAGAACGTTACCCAGGGTACAACATAGGAGGTTGTCTGTATGTAGACTATTAGCCTCTCTGGTGACAGAACGTTACCCAGGGTACAACATAGGAGGTTGTCTGTATGTAGACTATTAGCCTCTCTGGTGACAGAACGTTACCCAGGGTACAACATAGGAGGTTGTCTGTATGTAGACTATTAGCCTCTCTGGTGACAGAACGTTACCCAGGGTACAACATAGGAGGTTGTCTGTATGTAGACTATTAGCCTCTCTGGTGACAGAACGTTGTCCAGGGTACAACATAGGAGGTTGTCTGTATGTAGACTATTATCCTCTCTGGTGACAGAACTTTCTCCATGGTACAACATAGGAGGTTGTCTGTATGTAGACTATTAGTCTCTCTGGTGACAGAACGTTACCCAGGGTACACCATAGGAGGTTGTCTGTATGTAGAATATTAGCCTCTCTGGTGACAACATAGGAGGTTGTCTACAAGTCATACCTGCCATAAGATGATGATATGATGATAGTGGTTATGGAGTTGTGGGTCCAGTTGGTGCCTTAAACCCAATCTATTAACTAACCATACCCTGGTAAACGTTGGGATAGTTCTCCTTTCAGGGAAAATTAGCTAAAGTCCCATCCTGGAATCTAGCTCGTAACCCCTATGCTCGTAGCCAGGTGCAATGACCTCTACACCACGGGGCCGGTTAGCTATTTACGATGTCTCTAAATGATACACATGGATATTATGCTCACTTACTTTTGATATAAAAAAATGGCAGCCTCATGTTCATTTTTAAACAAATAAATAGATTCTGGCTCGTATCGGTGATAGCAAATTCTACGGCATCATTCTAGCAACAGACTGGATGGATGGTGACAGGAAGATTAGGGCTCGAATCCCGGTAGGCTGCACTGAGTATGGTTTGATTTGAAAAGTTTTTCCACCCTCTCTCCACGCAATTGTGGGTATATTTCCTCGGTTTTCTATCTTCCTCAGCTGTACCTTATCATTGTAAATATGTGTCTAGCCAGAACGTGAACCAAGGCGCAGTGAAAGTAAAAACTCTCTCCTCATATTTATTTAGCCAAGGTCATCTCCATATTTTCTAATCACTCTTGACAATTTATTATTACTATGATATACATGTGAATGTATTCAAAATGTGGATTCGAGATTCGGTATTCATAAGTAGAATGAAGATTAAAGTTAGAGATTCGGGATTTGTAGGTAAAATAAAGAAAGTTTAGGGTTTTTAGATTCCGGATTCGGTAGAATAAAGATCAGGATTCAAGATTAGGGATTCGTAGGCAGAATGAAGATTAACGTTTAGGTATTTGGGATTCTTAGGTAAAATAAAGATTAGGGTTTGAGATTCCAGATTCGGTAGAATGAAGATCAAAATTCGGGATTCATTGAAATAAAGATTATGATTCGATATTAGGGACTCGTATATAGATTAAAGATTAGGATTTGAGATTCCGGATTCATTGTTTAAGAGACGATTCAGATTTGAGATTAGGGAATCGTGGTTAAAATGAAGATAAGAATTCAAGATTTGGGATTCGATGAAATAAAGTTTAACATTCGAGATAATGGATTCAGGGTTAAAAATAAGGCTCAGATTTGATGTTGGGATTCCTAGATATAATGAAGATTAGGATTTGAGATTAGGTATTCATAGGTAAAATAAATACTAGGATTAGTGATTCGGGACTCATAGTTAAAGAGAAGATTAATATTTGAGATTCGGGATTAAAATAAAGATAAGGATTCGATAATCAGGATTTGGGGAAATAAAGATTTTGATTTTAGATTATGGATTCGTAGTTAAAAAGAAAATTTAGATTTGATATTCAAGATTTGTAGGAAATAAAGATTATTATTATTATTATTATTATTAGCACCGCGTCTTACTATCCGTTCGGGTTATACACACTTACGCTAATGTGCAATGGTAGGGTGATTGTGATATGAAATGAAGGACCTACAGTTTAACGTGGAATCCGAACCATGGTGGAGGCCTGGCATTCCTCACATTCACAAGAGAAATAAAGATTAAGTTTAGATATTTGGGGTTCATAGGTATAATGTAGGTTTGGATTTGAGAATCGGGATTCGTAGGTATAGTGTAGATTAGGTTTTAAGATTCGGGATTCATAGGTAGAATAAAGATTCGAATTGATAATAGAAGGCTGAGTGCAATTTGTGTTCTTATTTTATAATTTATATTTTGTGTTCTAAATGTAAAACTATAACATTATTAGTCTAATTTGTATTGTACATAAAACGGGTACTTAACTAACTCTTGGGAAAGTGATCCAATTATTGAAAACAGAAACTGTGATCATCTAATTACTATTGTTGCCCATTGCGTGAAAGTCATTTGGGCGAACAAGAGCCAGTAAGTTGCTAGCAATCTCTCCAAACAGACAAGTGGAGCGCTCTAGACCTGACACACAATTACAGAACTAACTAAAAATAAGACAAAATAAATGGTACGACATAATCATACAAACTTTCTCAGTTTGGGATCACAATATTTTCAAAAATAGGCTTACCCACTTCAGTGGTTGCATGGTCTAAGGCGTCACTCTTGCAATAGACTTGACTTCCAATGACGGGGAGATCGGGTTTCGAATCTCGTTCGGGTGTAACCAAATGATATTTTTCCCTAAATGGTTTACTACTCGTTTTACACGCAAATTAGGATACATTTCCTCTAAATTCTACCTTCCTTCTTCGTATATGTTAATCGTAATTATTGTATGCCTATATTCTGAAGAGCACAAAACAAACAAAACATGTTAAGTTAGCGGTATAGTTGATTGTGAACTAGAATTGTTTAGTCAGAAGTTCACTATTTCAACCTAAGCCAGCAGCAATTTTTTCAAAAAATATTATCTTTCATCCTTGTTCTAGGTGAATATTTTAATGATTCTTTCAAATTCAACATTCACATTATATTTAGATTAGAATTGGGTCCAATCCACTATTTTACCAATCTGAACCTCGAATATGAATCTTCATTTTACCTAATAATATTAAATATCGAATTAAATCTTCATTTCACTTATGAATGCTGAATCTCTAATCTGAATTTTAGTTTCCCTTACACAACCTAAATCTCTAATTAGAATATTCCCTTCTCTACAAATTCTGAATCTCTAATATGAATCTTCATTTCACCTACAGGTACTGAATCTATAATATGAATCTTTATTTCCCCTAAGAATTCTGAATCTCTAATTATAATCTTAACTCACCCTATGAATCTTGAATCTCTAATATTAATATTCATCTCCCCTACAAATCACGAATCTCAAATTCCAATCATAATCTTGTGAAACACAAGAGAAAATAAAGGTTGAAAATTGTAACTAAAATTCTGTTGTTGCTGTAACACATTGATTCAGATTTAAGTTAAGTGTTTAATGAACTCCTTAATACAGTAACACTCGTAAGAAACATATCTTCAGTCCAATCCCAGAACTTTGTGGTACTGTAACACTCGTAAGAAACATATCTTCAGTCCTATCTTAGGACTTTTTGGTACAGTAACACTCGTAAGAAACATATCTTCAGTCCTATCTTAGGACTTTTTGGTACAGAAACACCCGTAAGAAACTTCAGTCATATCTTAGAACTCTTTGGTACAGTAACACTCGTAAGAAACATATCTTCAGTCCTATCTTAGGACTTTTTGGTACAGAAACACCCGTAAGAAACATATCTTCAGTCCTATCTTAGAACTCTTTGGTACAGTAACACTCGTAAGAAACATATCTTCAGTCCTATCTTAGGACTTTTTGGTACAGAAACACCCGTAAGAAACATATCTTCAGTCCTATCTTAGAACTCTTTGGTACAGTAACACTCGTAAGAAACATATCTTCAGTCCTATCTTAGGACTTTTTGGTACAGAAACACCCGTAAGAAACATATCTTCAGTCCTATCCTAGAACTCTTTGGTACAGTAACACCCGTAAGAAACATATCTTTAGTCCTATCCTAGAACTCTTTGGTACAGTAATACTCCTAAGAAACATATATTTTGTCCTATCCTAGAACTCCTTGACACAGTAACAGCTTGCCGATATGTGAGACCTATGGTAGCCATTTTGAGCTGACCCCACAAGTTTGAGGTCGTACTTGATCCTTATAGTTACGTAAATGGTTACATTTCCATCAGACCATGTCCTGGGATCAAATACAGAAACCTTCCCCCCCCCCCNCGTGAAGAATCCATTAAAAATCGCTTTCACTGGTCACCTTTTCTCTACAAGGGTTCATTGTGACACCTGGTTGAGAAATGAGCGTGTCTGATTGGTCTGTTTCATCAACAGGGGGATGGTCTGATGGTAATTGCATTAATCGAAACAATTTAAACACGTTTAATTCCTTGGGCAACACAAATTGAACTGAAAGAGTTATGCAAGTGAAGGTGAACAACATTACGGTCTTTAGTAGCCTACTGTGAGTTTGATGATAATCCTTTCACTAAGTGGGGGCAACAACTATTTATCTATATATCACTCTATCTGTATATGTATCTATATATATATATATATATATATCTATCACTCTATATGTATATGTATCTATATATATATATATATATCTGTATATGTATCTATATATATATCACTCTATCTGTATATGTATATATATATATATCACTCTATCTGTATATGTATATATATATATATCACTCTATCTGTATATGTATCTATCTATATATGTATTCATTCATCTATCTACATATCTATTTATTTCTCCATCTATCTATATTTGTATCCGCTATATATATATATATAGGCCTATATATAATTGATATACCTATATCTAGTAATTGAAATCATGAGAAAATGGCCTAACAGATTTTGACAAACGTCCACTCATTTTAAAGGCTAGGTATCTGTAATGTCAGAAAAAATAGTATCTTCCAACGAAAACCTTATCTTATCAGTGAATTTCCATCTTTTCTTCTGTGTGGGCAGCGAGTCATCTGTACAATAATTATTATTTGTTTGATCTCCAAGGAAACCATCATTTGTGTTTGGCTGGATATCAGTAAATATATTCTTTTTTTTTGCTAGGATATAAAAATAACTGAAATCTTACTCAAGAGGTTTGGTGTAAAAAAATAGATAGATAGCTGGGAAAGGGATCGTCTTAAAGCTATTATCGTGGCGTGAAGGGGATAAATATATTATGCTTTGTTTGAATTTAAACGCTGAAAACTCAACATTTATAGAAAATTGATAAACTTTAATGAGTAAATCTTTAAATTTAAAGTCGAGTGAGGCCTCAATCTGTAGAAATGTACTTAATAAAAAGTTATGAATAAATTTTAGCGCAGTAATATGCAGCCATCGCCACAACAAGTCACTATAGTTAACTCTCACCTGGATTATCTTACGAATGGATATTTGGAGAACCATCTAGAAAATACTTTTTTTTTCGGTCAACATTGATAGCATTTTACCATATTATTATTATTATTATTATGTATACATTGATACAATCAAAAACTATAGCTACACTATCGTGTTAGACAGACGTGTTGGTGATAGGTAGATCAGGGTTCGAATCTCGGTCAGTTCTACTGAAGGGTGTTTATTCCTAAATGGTTTCCCACTCTTCTCCTACGCAAATGCTGGTAGATTACCTCTAAAATTCTTCCTTCCTCATCCCTACTAGCTTAGAGTAATTATCATGTATATGAATAACCTGAATAGGTAGTAAGATGCAAAAATAAAAATAAGCTAAAGCTCCAATTAAAATGACTTGACGTATGAATATGTTAAAGTATATCTAGTAACTTATCTAGCTGTTAAATATGTTGATTCTTAAAAAAAAAAAATGGGGTATAGGTGGGCACGTGGTTTAGTTGTCAAACTCATCTAGTCTGGTTTGCCGATAACTGAGAGGTAGGTGGTTTGAATTCCGACCGAGTGTACTAAAGGAGGCTATTATCCTCTCTCCATCTATGCAAATGTGGGTACACTTCCTTTAAATTCAACCTTTCTTAACTCTAACCCATTAGCGTAATTAGTAAATATGTTATAAGTGACCTGGTGGTCTAGGGGTAAGGTGTCAGATTTCTGTACTGGGGCCAGGGGTTCAATCCTCGGTCCTGACACAGCTTTATCTGATTACCAAACCCTTCCTTCACCTCTGACAAGACGTGTATTAATCACAACTTGTGAATGTGTGGAATGACAGGCCTCCACCGTGGTTCGGATCCCACGTTAAACTGTAGGTCCTCCAGTTCATCTCACAATCACCCAATCATTAAACATTAGCGTAAGTGCGTATAACCCGAACGGGTAGTAAGACGCGGTGCTAATAATAATGGTAATAATAATAATAGTAAATATGCGAATAATCCAAATGGGTGTGAGGCCGTCCTTAAATTACGTAATAGAGGGAAGAGGGGTTTAGTATTTTCTTACGTTTACTTACGAGGGGAAAAGGGGGATATCGGAATCCATTTTACTAAGGCTTTTTTAATCAATGTTTATGGGGAGACCAAATTTAAAATTTTATTTCATCAGAAAATAAATATATTAATTATAAAATTGTACTTATATTTAATTTACTTACTGTGAATTAGAGTAAACTTCATATCACTCGCTTTATAACATCTTGTTCTCCCGAGAAATGTGCGAAGTTTCAACAGGTCTTGCTTGCATCCTGCATAATCTGTGGAAGTGCTTTTTGCCCATTGACAAGATGGAGTCCAGAGATCATTTCCATTTTATGAAATAGTTGTTTTATGTTTGAAATTAAAATTATTTAATTGGTAACATTGGATACTGGATCCAAAGCATTTCATTTCTAGATCGACAGAAATAAATCCAAAGATACTCGCTATTATTTGAATTTAGTATCCATTTTTTAAAATTCTCGTTTTAAACTGTTAATGGCGGTAACACTGGATTATAGTCCCAATGCATTTCATTTTTTCTTTCTCGTGACCCCTCGGATAAATGAAGTATTGTGATCGTCAAAAAAATCACGTTAGAAATTTTGATTGTCTGAGTGTCTGTATCTAGAGCCGAGACCATTTTACTGATTGGGTTAAAACTTGGTATCTAGGAATTTAATAAGGTTCCCTAGAGGTTTTTTTTATATTAGCTAAATAACCCTCAAAATTAAGGGTAGTTTACTTAAGGGCTCGATAAAAATAGGTCAATAATCTCTCAATCGGCTCTAACGATTTTGACCAAAATTCGTATCTAGTCACAGTTTAACATTACAAACAAAATAGCTCATCTCATTCTTCCATGAAAATGAATTTGAGGGTACTTTACGCTAGCGGAAATTTCCAATGTTGATCATATCTCCGCAATTATCTGCAATACAAAATAATTTATCATTGTTAAGTTGTGGTACTATTAATTATAGAACACATTTATATTGAAGACTATGTTATAAAATCAATAGTTTACAAGTTATATGAATATATATATATATATATATATCTTTTGGAAATGAGAACAGAACATATAATACGTTTCTGTAAAAGTGTCTGTCATTTCATTAACACTCTTTGGTGAAATGAGATGCTATTTTTTACTCAATATGTTTCTCTAACAATATATTTCATTTCGTTTCACATACGATATATTACCATATAAAGAAATGAAAACGTCTGTGAGGTGAACTATACCATTTATCAGTTTGACAAGGATGAGTCCTGAGATAATTGACATTAATTAAATTAATTTTCTTATGTTTGTACAGAAATTTATTTCCTCTTTATCTGTTAACATTGATTACACTACATATTATAACGTCTCACCTCCGAAAGTCACTAGCACAGGGAGACGGACCTGGGCAAGAGAGAGAGTGTTGATCCAAGGTCCACCCATTTTCTGCGGGCTAGGCCGTTTCACCCAACAAGTTGAAGGAAGTAAAAATATACTCGAAAATGAGCGTGTCACCAAGATACGCACCATGATGGTGGCAATGCTAACTGTCCTAATTACTTCACACAATATATGTTCTCTCATTTCAGTGGTTCGCGCGTGTCGAGAAATACGCTTTTTATTTGGAAAAATAACAATTGTTATTGTACCTCAGGAATTTTAAGATAAAACCACCCAAAAGTACTAAGTGCCAAGGATAATTTAAAAACTTGATACACTAAACTATATTCATACTCAGATAAGAAGTATATATATATACATAGTCATTAAAACAATTTTCATAAATCTATACATCAAGCTATGTAATCTGCAGCTATCAATTTTAATAGATAATATCACTACCCATGGAATGATATAAATGAAATCTTATCAATGTTGACTGGAAAGTATATGAATATAATATTCTACAAGGTTCTTTCTACCAAAATCTTACATTAATATAGAACATAAAAGGATGTCGTTTAATCTGATTTCCATTTTAAGTTGAACTTGCTAATAAACAAGTGTCAAACCCATTCAGGTGGTCGAATGGTCTAAGGCAATGTTTCTCAAAGTGTGGTCCTCAGAACATCAACATGAATGTTGATAATATATTGCACACAAATTTGAAATACAAATGATTTAATACGGAATATCCAAACTTTGCTGTATTTCTTTTCACGGTAGATACAAGTAATATAGAAAAAAAGGTATAAAGTACCAACCTTAAGACAATAAATCTGAACAATTATTATTTATCAAAAATTATCAGGTTTAGAATATTAAAAATAATCAATGAACTATTAGTTAATAATTCCATTTAGTTATAATATGATAGTTGTGTTTAACATTTAATTTACTGATAATTAATTTTTGTTTTATATTTATAGTAACAGGCTTAAAATGGAATTGCCTAAAAATAATGTGTTTTTTTTCTGGACAACATTTAAACACCCCCGTCCCTCCCTACTTTCATCGTACAGATGTCCCCCAATGATCCTTAATCACCAAAACAATTAGAAACACTGGTGACTGGTCTAAGGCGTCACTCTCACAATATGCCGTACTTTATATGGCCGATGACGTTGAGATTGGGACTCTGAGGGTGTTTTCTCCTTAATGGTTTCCCACTCTCCATCCACTACATTGTGGGTACAGTTCCTCTAAATTATACCTACGTTGCCCACTTGGTGATTCCGAAGCTATTTTATAAAGCGGGTTGCATCTTAACTTGACACACCTAAGCAGTCTAAGCACTATCACACTTAGACACCAATGTACGAAATAGAAAGAGAGGGAAGAAATGAGCAGTTCACCCTGTGAGGTCTCTTGTTTATATACTGATAGCACTTCCCCTCTTCCTCTGATGAGTGTACACACTCACCATACTGTTTTCTGCTTGAAACAATTGACTAGCTTTTTGAAATTACCCTTTTCCTTGTTTCCTATTCTAGATAGACATTTGTTACCACAGACATTTTTAATCCACATCCTGGCAGGAAAACTCCTACAGGACATTTTAGTGACCAAGTTAAATAACCTGAATTGTGAAGGATTTATAAAAAAAAATCGTTTACAAAAATTACTAATTTGGAGACACGCCACACTACTTTTAAAATCAACGTTATATCTCTAAAGCTCGCCGAGTAAAACCTAAATTAATTAACATTGGAAATTCTATCTTGACCTCTCGTGACGTCACAGATAGGCGACGCCCTTATCCCTATCCAGTTGATGTAAATATTCAGATACCCTGAATGGGTATTGAGATGTGTCACTGGCAAAATAATAAGCTTAGTTTTTTACTTTTCCTTACGGAGCCGAAGGGAAAAAAACAAATGTAAACTCGAAATTAACTTCTTCTTTTTTTTAAGTCCACCGCTATCCGTATGGACACACTAATGGAATGAGGATGATCAAAGGAAATGTTCTTACAGTTTCGTGGATTGAGAGTGGGAAACAATTTTATAATATAAGACCCGGTTAATATATGAGCCTAAACCCCCCGTCCCCCCTCCCCATCGCCAACACACCAGTTTGTACGAGCCTGACATTTAATTCTAGCTCCCGCCAAGTGGGTCAGCGTTATCTTGGCTCTGAGTCCGAAGAGCAGGGTTCAAATACCTGCCCTAGCACATTTGTTGGTTTTGTTTTCCAGTCACTATAATGACTGATGCTGGTCTTCATAAGAAAATTGTATGTGCGGGAGCCATGCTGTATAATTTCACATAATAGACTATTATTATATTGTGAATCCACACTTCTTTTTATTACTGCGCATGGTCGTGAAGAAAGACTAGGCAAGACGGTGGTATAATTTGTTTTTATTTTGATAGAGAAAGTAGCTCAGATCAGATCAGTGTTGTAGTTCTACCAAAATAAGTGGTCACACTCTTCGAGCAAAGCAAGCACCGAGCGTTATTTATAACGGGATAACGATAAACTTTACGTTCACTCAACGTAACATAAAGAAACACAGTAAGATCAGATTAGAAATGAAACATAGTGTTTAATCAAGCCACCAGAAAGTAAGCTCTCCATTCAACCCCATCCTGAGACACCTCCATCCAATCCCTAATCCTGACACACAAACTCCTTCAAATACATTTTCACAATATCCTCCTAGCAACGTCTCGGCCCACCAAGTGGTCTTGTATCTTCAGGTTCCACAACTAAAATGTTTTGTACACGCCTGTCATAACCCATACACCACATGACCATCCCACCTCATCCTGCGCACCTGGATTATCTTTAATATGTTCTGAGATGTAGACAAACCATGAGGTTCTTCATAATATCACATTCTCTATTCTCCTCTTTGTTCATCCCTTTTAGAGCCAGTACTTGGTTCTACTACAATGATAGAGAACTAAAATGACACTATCCCTACACCAGCTCTCAATATACACTCATCCATCACTACAGCAGCTCTCAATATACACTCATCCATCATCACACCAGCTCTCAATCTACGCTCATCCATCACTACACCAGCTCTCAATATACACTCATCCATCACTACAGCAGCTCTCAATATACGCTCATCCATCACTACACCAGCTCTCAATATACACTCATCCATAATCACACCAGCTCTCAATATACACTCATCCATCATTACACCAGCTCTCAATATACACTCATCCATCACTATACCTGCTCTCAATCTACGCTCATCCATCACTATACCTGCTCTCAATCTACACTCATCCATCACTACAGCAGCTCTATATATACACTCATCCATCACTATACCTGCTCTCAATCTACGTTCATCCATCACTATACCTGCTCTCAATCTACACTCATCCATCACTACAGCAGCTCTATATATACACTCATCCATCACTATACCTGCTCTCAATCTACG
>CABEEJ010003089.1:0-41753 GCA_901482245.1 Timema douglasi | reverse complement strand
TTTTCATGTTTATGGTTGTTGGGGGCAACTACAACACTCAAGTAATAAATGTGATAAGTTTCAACTTTGGATCTTATCGGGAAATTTGAGAAAATCTCTGGAAAGCAAAACACTACATTGCTTTTATTAAATATACTTTTTTATATAGATATTTTTATATGATTCTTATGCATTATATAATAGGAATTGTAGTAGTTTTGCAAAGGGTTGTACTGAATTAAAGTTTACTGTAACTAATTCAACTGAACCGCAAGTTACAAAAGGGTAGTGTGCATGTTACAACTACCGGCTCAAGGAGCGGGTTCATAACTTAGTGAGTAACTGGAAAGTAAACGATTTGAACGCTTAGTTCAGTTTTGTCCGTTCGGAAACAGCGGGTTCTCGACTGGAACCTTCAAGGGCACCGTGAAATGGTTACTATAATCATTTTCTACTGCAGTACATCACATCGCTTTGGCTTTAAACACATGAACCACTTCAATGACAACGAACAAGGAAAAATGTCAAACAATTCTTCTTCGTGATAAAACATACTTAACTACTTATTGAATGAGTTTATGTTCTCATAAAGATACAGTATTGTAATTGTGAACATTTTAAACTTCAAGATTATACTGAAGTCTTATGTGCCCCCTCCTAGCACATATTTATCTGATTGTCAAACCCTTCCTTCACCTCTGACAAGACGTGTATTAATCACAACTTGTGAATGTGGGGAATGCCAGACCTCCATCGTGGTTAGGATCCCACGTTAAACTGTAGGTCCTCCATTTCATCTCACAATCACCCTACCATTACACATTAGCCTAAGTGCGTATAACCCGAACGGGTAGTAAAACGCGGTGCTAATAATAATAATATATCATACAGTGTCACAAAATTAATATTTTTATCTTTAAGGCGATTGGCCCTTTTCATTTGGCGTGGAAATGCAGAGCCGTGGAAATAAACGGTTATCTTCAAGAATTTTTTTATTGTTTTGCAATTTTCTTTTCCGAAACGGTTTGTTCAAGAATAGAAGCATGTGTATTAAGTTATACTTTTTATATACACACCTCCTCGATAATTTCAACAGTGATCAATTAGCAATAAAATTGACATTATTCAATAGAAAATTGCTGGCTTTATAACAAAAAATTAGAAAATGTAACACCTAATAAACATTGATACATTATCTCAGAAGGGGTGTTAAAAATATCATTCATTCTCGAGAAAGCTGATTTTTCCAAACGTATGATTTCTCCACAAGACCTGTCCATTAGCTAGCGCCATCTACTGTTTCTATGATCCGTCTGTTCTTGTTGGCGCGGAAGGATACTTTGGCTGGTTGTGAAACCACGCCACGCCTTTCACCCTCCCGCCCACCATCCCACAAAATAGGTTTTAGATTTACACTCGACAGGGCCAAGCGCCTTAAGTAGTTTTTTTTTGTAAACTCATTTTTTTTTATAAATCCTCTACAAATTAATCTATTTGGCTTGTTCACTAAAATGTCCTGTAGGAGTCTTCCTGCCACGATGTAGATTATAAAAGTCCGTGGTAGTAAATGTCTATCTATAATAGGAAACAAGAAAAGGGTAAATTTAAAAAGCAAGTCAATGTTTTCAAGACACAAATAGTATAGTGACTGTGTAAACTCGTCAGAGTAAGAGGGGAAGTGCTATCAATACATAAACAAGAGACCCCACAGAGTGAACTGCTCATTTTCTTCCCTCTCTTTCTATTTTGTACATTGGTGTCTAAGTGTGTTAGTGCTTAGCCTGCTTAGGTACGTCAAGTTAAGATGCAACCCGCTTCGCAAAATAGCTTCAAAATCTCCAAGTAGGCAACGTCGTTAAGCATGCCTTCATATTGACTCTAGCTCAAGGGACTATAATTTTACGAACCACATTAGAAATTCATTTCGAGGTGTAATATATAGTTACTTTATTGGGTGAGTTAGGATAATCTGAAATTAAATCTAAATATACACGACATTTTAGGATAGAGTGACAATATTCTCTCTAAAATACACAAGTATTGTTATTTAGAAGTATTTATCTATGTACTAGGATTAAAGTAAAGTAAACATATTTTCATAACAAAACTATAATAAACAGTTTTTACTCATCCTTAAAATAATAACAGATGACTCAAAGCTTCCTATTAAATTCACATAAACAACATAGTTCATAAATATAGTAGTAACTGATTGTGTTGTTTCAGATGTTTTGGGATGGCAACCCTACCTTCGCTGTGTTGGCGACTCTATTTTGAACCACCTCGTCTCAAGACTGGTCTAACGATACTGTTCAGTTAGCTCTACAGTGTCAAAATGGTGAAGTGCGACGAGGCTGCGAGTTCCACTCGCCTTGTACTGCCATATATGTTCCACCTGCCAGGATCGGAACAAGACACGGCCAGTGTCTACTCCACATACAAGCAGCGCATAGACTCCATGTTCGATGAAAGCCGCTCGTGCTACAGTGGCGCACCCAACTCCTCGGATGATTTGCGGCTTCAGAACAACGCCGTGCAAGCTAAGATTGAGAAGATGTTCGTAGAGATGGCGAGGAGCACAAGCTCTGATACACATGATAAGGCTCGCGTCAAAATGTCTTCTTCATTATCTTCAACTGGAGGCCGCAATTTCCCTGTGCGGTACCTTGGCTCAGTTGGACTATCTCAGAAGGTAACCTCTCTTGAAGGACTGCAGGAGCCACTCAAAGATTTGTATTTTAAGTATCGACGCGTCTTGGAAGACAAAGGACCTGAGAGTAATCCTTGGGGAAGAGGCACCCTGGAGATCTCCAATTGTGGTCTCAAAGTGAGCCACCGAGGGCTGGATGGGATTGGAGATATTGAGCAGTTAAATCCCTTTTCCACCATTGCCGTGTGGGCTGCCGTCAAATTCTTGTGCCGTGACAGCTTAGCAGGACAAGGGGTAGAGTACGCTTTCTTGCCACTTATTGCAGATCCTGAAGCTATTGACAAAGGTACACTCTTTAAACCTTTAAACAAAACTGAAGGAAAGATCATAACGTGTACGTATTCACTTAATCCTCTTACTCATCATTCGCCGATGTTTGCTGTAGTCATGAGGAAAATGGGTATGTCACGGCAGCTCGAATGCCATGGTTTCGTATGTGATTGTTCTGAAGATGCAATAGTCATCGCTGCTAACTTATACCAAGCACTAATGAGCACTATGCCCCTCAGAAAAATCGGTGATAAAAAAAATAAAAACACTCATAAACCAAGTAATAAAAACGGAGTGAGCTACGTCAGTATTGGAGGTAGCACTGTTGATGAAAGTAATAATGATCGTCATAGTATCGTAGGATCTACGAGTTGTGTAAGTGAAGTAAATATTAATATAGCTCAATCTAAGCCTAAGAGTTACATAAGTAACGAAATTAGCTCACCGATTGTACAAAACCATACTGATGAAAAAGCTCGTGATGACCCTAACATCATAAGAGCCAATGTCATTAAAATACCACCTCCAGTTCCCGTCAGGCCACCGAGACGGAATAAAAAGTCATCGATATCATCGGCCAGTGAAGATGGAGAAGAATTCTTTATTCCTGCACCATCCAGAAATTTGAAAGAAAATGGAAGGTCTTCTTTAAACTCCTCCTCCTGCCGCGTCATCCAATGTGATGCAGATATTCAACAAAACTTTCAATTATTAGACTTCCGCAATACTTCCGAAATACCAATTCGAAGAACAGTGTCTGATGGTATTCAGCTTGCTACTGAATACAGAGATGTTGGTGATATACTGACCAAAATTGCAATTCCTCGAAGCAAAAGTTTTTTAAATGCAGGTGGCCCTTTTACGAGGTACAGTAGACGTCAAAAAAGTGGGGATTTCTATACCAATGAAAGCAGAGGAATAGGCAGTAGTCCATTGGGCTTTAACGAACTATTCACCGAGTTTCGAGTCCAAGAAGGTTTGAACAGCATGGATGATATATTAGACGCAATTATTGATGCTGAAGGAATGTCTTTCAATGATTTAAAGCCTATTTATAAGGAGTTCTTGTTAAAACTTGCAGTCACATTAACCAAAGACGAACTATATCAAAGAAGCAAAAGTATAATGCGACGCCAGAAAAAGAAATTAAAAAGAAGAAATAGTTGTTGCAAGAGAAATAAAACTTTTGTAACGGGTGCAGGAGGGCTTAAGCGAGTATTCAAACGATCTGTTTCAAAACTAAGACCCTCGAAAACAAGACTCGCTAATTTCGAGTTTACTTCTGTTTTGTTCCCTTCAGGGTCTATAAGGGAAAGTAAAACCAATAATAGCTGTGCATCATTAGAAAGCTCATCAATATCGTCTTGTTCTACAATAAACTACCGACATAGCAGACAAGTAAGCTCAAAAGTTGTCGGATCTATCACCACACGACTACCAAGGCGACTGAGCAGTCGACGAAGGTATCAACAACTAGATCAAGGAAATACATTTCTTTCCAGACATATTCAGCAGCCTAGTACATCAGAAGACAGCGATTTCTTCAGTATGGTAAGATCAGGAGGCACAACAACGGTTAACTCGATCAAGAAGGGGATGATACCTTATGGTGAAATGCTCAACCGATCTTCCAGTGGCTACTTGACATGTAGTGAGTGTAGTTATGATAGTGAATCATGTACTTGCACATCGGCAGATAAATGTTATTGTTCTCTTGGAGAAGCGAGTGGACAAATGAAAACACGGAGCAGCTTAACCCCCATTCAAATAAAGGATAGTTCCTTATCATCCTGTGCGTGTGATACAGATAGTTGTTTTGGTAGTGATAAATGCTATTGTTCAGGCACTCCTCCTCATAATAATCATCACCATCACCATCACCATCACCAAAGAGATCACGGAAAAGGCAAGACAAAGTCATATGATAAAAGTGTTTTACCAATACTCAAACATGACATTAAACACCATAGTATTAATCAATCTGCACCTAACATAGACAATCAAGTCTCCGTGGCTGAGCAGCTGAAACAAAGAGGATTTGCAGCATCAGAGTCGAGCCTTTCTCGAGCAGATTCACCAACGACGGCATGGCGAAAAAATGAAGTAAAATTGACAATGTCTAAGAAAAAAGATTTGATTGGAACTATTAAATCAACAAAGAGTCTTGAATTCTTACACCTTGAGTCACTTAAAAATAAACATAGTCCAAACTTTTGGGGAAATTCAAACAATAAATGTAGCTACAGGCAATTCCACAAGCGGATGGACGTTTATGAACCAGTTCCCAATCTTCACAGACGCTCTTTATCGTCCCAATCAAAAAATTTGTATCAGCAAAGACGCAGTTACAGTTCTGATAATCTTGCATTAGATTATGACCTATTTACAAGTTACAGATCAGAAAAAAAAAAATTCCAAGCGTTAGCGATGAATCCTAGCAACGACCAATCATCGGCGTCCAAAGTTTTAGTGGTATCTGCGAGAGACCCTAGAGGGCGTGTGATTTATATGGGAGCTTCTTGTCGAAGTGATGATGACCAGAGCTACACTGACAAACACTCATCTATTACTGACACAAACAAACATATCAAAAAAGGAATAGAAAAGGGCACTTCCTCATCAGCTTGTGAAGCGTTATCAGTTAAGAAATCTGCAGAAATTGCTGCCTTGTTTTCAGAAGTTAAACTCAATCAATCAAAGGACAATGTTTTGAGCGGTAAAAATATGGACTGTATCAAAAAAGGCGATGTGTTTTATAACACTTTGGAATCATCGAATTGCTTCTTATCAAGTAGCACAAATCACTATTTAGGTAGTAATCTAGAAAATTCCTTGGGATACTTACCATGACAAAGAAAGTAAACTTTTTGCTATATTAATTTTTTTGTAGAGTGATATAAACCACAGTCCTAAAAAATCCCAAATATTTTATGAGTGAGGACAAAGTAATGTTTTCATTTATTTTGTCATGGAAGGCTTTGCCAACTGGTTCATACAACCACACTGTAAAGTTCAAAATTAAATTCTAAACCCTTCAAACTTTGGTCTGTAAATTTGTGAATGTATTGGAAGCAATATAGGTGAAGGCCTATAATTTACTTACCATGTTATATAATTACAATAACTTTAATTATGAAGTAATTTATTATTTCATAACAATTATAAATTATGTAGTGATAGTTAAAATATATTTATTTTCGATGTGGGCATTTCATTTAAATATTTGTAATTTAAATATACAAATAAACTAAAACATTTTCTTAAAAAAATTGTTTGTTTCAAAACTAATAACATTTTTCATTTATTTTATCAGAGCAATTTTATTTCTATAAATTTCTTGCTATGCTTTGGCTTAATAGCTTTCCCAGCGATTCAATTTTACCTTTCAAATGATTTTACTAGAAATCATATATGAAAAATATGAAAGTCGGCTAGTTCGGTTGATATTATATAATGTAAAGTTATAGTGATATTTTTTGTTATACAGGATCTAAGAGTGGAAATAATAATAATAATAATAATAATAATAATTATTATTATTATTATTATTATTGAATACCTGTCAGGTCTGGTGAGGCTGATTTTTCTTAAATGGTTTCCCACTCTCCTTCCACGCAAATGCAGGCAGATTACCTCTAAAATGCTTCCTTCCTCATCGCTACCTAATTAGAATAATACTCATATATGTGTATAGCCTAAACAGGTGGTAAGACATGGTGATAGAAAAAAAGCATATCATTATAATAATAATATTAGGTAGGGGTGAGGTAGGAAGCATTTTAGAGGTAATCTGCCTGCATTTGCGTGGAAGGAGAGTGGGAAACTATTTAAGAAAAATCAGCCTCACCAGACCTGACAGGTATTCAAACCCTGATCTCCCCATCATTGACAATATAGTATATTTTGAGCGTGACATCTTAGATCATTCAACCACTGGAGCGGATACATCCTACTCTTGCGTATTGTGATGTTTCATTGTATTTGTGATAAATAGGGGCCGGAATCTTAGGCACTAAAAATGTTTAAAATAGGCATTTAAGGCAAAAAAAAGGACACAATAAGTCACGTAAAATTGATTTTACTATCTACTATTGGATTTTATTACTTACAACTAATCCACACTAAGCTATTTTTTTTTAGCACCATGTCTTTCTACTTGATTTGAATCTCTCTCTTTCCCCCCTCCCCCCCAATGACAGTCCAGTCTACTTCGAGAGTGATGACTTCGCCCATTTGACTACTGAAGCAGGTCATCTACTTTTAAGCCCTAGACAATTTTATAAATTTTCAGTGTTGAAATGCGTTATATTTTCAAATAGAAAGATTTTTTATGATTTAAAAAAATTAGTTCTGCTTTACACGATCAATTTCAAATTGGCCGTTTCCAAAGAAGTTGAAATTATCCCATGCGATAGCATGTCGTTTCCTCCCAAGATGTCTGCCACTCGTCCTACTGTCTTCCACCCAATTAACGCTCATTGGAAGCTATTAAACAAGTGTCTATTTTCAAACCTACTTCAAACAAGTATGCCACAACTTAAGATTTCTAAGAAATTAGACTTTCTCTTTCATCAGAAAATCCATACCTTGTGAAAAAGAGAGAGACCAAAGCCAAAATAGGCGCATTAAGGCACCTATTCATAAAATAGGTAAAAACAAAAAAAATAGGCAATTATAGGCACTATAAAATTATTATATTGTACTTGTAATAACATTAAATGCATATATATTTCAAATGCCTATGTTATACAATCAAGGAAAAGAAAAGGCGAAATCCGGTCCCTACTGATAACTGTTTTTGGGATGTCTATCGAACCTTAAAATACAAGTTCTAGGTTTAAAGATAGCAATCATTTGGTATGGTATTAATAATGTCATAAACATGTTTGTAAGGAGATTCCTAAACTCAACCTACATGTAAACCAATTTCAGATAATCAAAATATTGGGTTTTTAAATTAAGATAAAATGTCTGCTAATATTCATAATTAAAATAATTAAAATTCAATTAAAGTTTGGGTTGGAGCAGTGTTCTCAAACTCGGACTAGCTGAAGGTCCATATTCCCAAACTATAGGTGTGTTGCGGGCCACAGTTTATATACACACATATTCTTTACTTTTGTTTTTTCAGTGGGTCTTACTACCCATCCAGACTATGTACATTTTAATCACACTAGTGGGTAAAGGATTACAGGAGATATTATTTAAAGGAAATGTAACTTCATTCGAACCCTTACTTCCTTGACACCTCAATCTTAGACCATAAGAATCTTCCAACAGATGCAACTTTATAGTAGCTATTTGATGCTATGTATTTAAAATCATTCATATATATTTTTTAACTTATTTAGAAACCTAGATGTTTATCTAGGCTAGCGAAATGATTGTACCAGTATGTATTAAATTATGTAAATAAAAATTCCCATTATCAATTATTTAAAGTGATTAAAAAAATAGCACATTTTATAATTGTTAAATATGTTTTTAGTTTTTCAAAGTTATGTACAAACTAAAATGAAACTATTGTTTTGATATATGTATGTATGACTACAGGCCGGATAGAAATATAAAAATATTTTACACTAGCGGGTTGGTCAGATATTCCTCGTAGGCCGGGTGTGGCTTGTGAGCAGTGAGCTTACAATCTTAGTCGTCCTGGAAATGGTAGGACCTACTTTACTAGTTCCTATTGTAGTGTTTGTAAAGGACTAGGAAATATTTTAGATCAGATGATGGTGCAATACCTACAATTCATGAGCCATCAAGGCGCACCAACCAAACATCAAATACGCTACACCTATTTTTAAGTGAACACACTCAAGGTTTCAAATCCCAAACCGTCCTTGGTACCTTCAATTTATTTTAGGAGTACCATATATAATTTAGGTCTATTCATGTGCAAAGCTTGTTTCAGAGAAACAATAGTTATTTTGATTTAAAAACAAACAAAAAATGCCAAGCTAAGATACCATGTGTGAAACTAGAACATCATAAAATTAACTTGAAAGAACTAAAAGTAAAGTTAATTTTATTATCACGGTACTAGCCAATTTTTATATGGGAAAGCTTTAAATTTGTATACTTAGTTTGTTTCTAAACCAACATATATTTGTGCAAGAAGATAAGGAATTATTTGGTTGTATAAGATGTTGAATAGTTGGGTTGGTTTATTTTTGATCAAAAAAGTGTCTACAACTTATTTATGAATGCTACCAAGTGATATATTAATGGTGTTCGACAGTTTATTTAATTTCCTCCACAGCATTTACTTGGTGAATTTACATTGATATATTCTTTTACACTTAATTCTAGTTTTAGAAGCATTATTACGTACATAAGACATTAACTCAAGAGATATTACATATGTATGCAATATATATAATATATACATACATACATACATACATACATACATACATACAGACATACACAAATTTTGTTAAGTAACTGTTTGCATTCTGCTTTCCATTCTTTTAACAATATATGTGAACAGCAAGAAAAATATTATAGAGCTGAAATATATGACATATCTCACTATTTTATCACAACAATTAATCACAACTTGTAAAGAACAGTACTTAAAATTAACTCTTACAATTATGTACCATAATTTAGGGTGATTTAAGCCCAAATTAAAAAAATATACATACCCAATTAAATACATGAAAAAAAGACATGACACAATTGTCAATAATTGATTGACATGTAACCACACTGTTTTTGTTTCATAATTGAGTAAAAAAAAAGTAATTTATTTGGGCGAAAAAACACCCCAACATATGAAGTTATAGTTACTTTTACATATTTCAACTAAGCTAGTTTTAAAAATTTCATTTTAAATCATAATAATGTCATAAGTTGATATAGCTAGTAGGTCAGTCAAACTTCTAAACCCCCTTGCCCCCCGTCATTCGCCACAAGATGTTTCAAACTCAAATATTGATTGCAGTATTCAGTATGCATGATTCTTGACGAACAAACCTTCCCCTGCAGCCTTGCCTGTGATGCTGCCTTGTTCATACTTGCCAAGGGCCGCCAAACCATTAGCCTAAAATTAAATATAATATTTCAAGTTTCTTTTATAATGAACCTGTTCCACATATAAAGAATGAATAAAAATTAATCATCACAATAATATGGTACATATCCGCTTCAGTGGTTGCATAGTCTAAGAAGTCACGCTCTCAGTAGACTAGAAATACCGGTGACTGGGAGATCGAGGTTTGAATCTCGATCGGATATACTAAGGGGGTTATTCCAAAAGAGTTTTCCACACTCTCTCTCCACGCAAATGTGGGTAAACTTCATTACAAAATATAACCTTACTCACCTCTAAAAACATTTGCATAATTAGCACATTAACTCGTACCGGCAGTAAGACGCGGTGGTAAAATAAATAAATGATATAGCAAGACGAAAAAGAAAAGTTTTATATTCAGGGTGGCCGTGATGTAAGGGGCAAATGTTTGACAAGGAATAAAAACGATACAAAATGTTATTATTTACTTTATTAACAATAAGAAATATTGTGAAATATTTGAAAACATACCTATTTGAAAGCATTCTGTTTAGTGATTTTCGAAATAGTGGTCAACTTGGGCACCTTTCAAGTCAATGTAAGATTGAAGATTTAATTTGTAATTTTCGCGTGCCTTCCTGCAGAACTCCAAGGGAATTGAATTGAACTCTTTTATTATAACTTTGCGCAGACGAGCCTCGTTTTGAATGGTATTCTAATACTCTTGATTCTTTAAATACCTCTAGAGAAAAAAATCTGGCGGTGTTAGACCAGGGGGATCTTGAGGACCATTCTACAGGACCCCGGAGTCCAATCCACGTTCTAGGAAACTACTTATCCAGCCCTTCACATACTATCAGTGTGTAATGCGGTGGAGCTCCATCTTGCCACCACCACAAGTCCTCAATGTCATCCCGTGCCAATAAGAGTGGACCAACGTCATTCCACAGAAAATGCTCGCGCAAAATTTAGACAAGCTTAAATCCACTTACATATTATATTTAAACCCATTTGCCCATTTCTTCGAATATAAGATGCCATCGTTTGTAAAACGCACCTTAATTTTTCAGTACCACCAACATAAAAACAAGCTTTGATTCTAAGAAAATAAATAAAAATACAACTCTAAATACCCAAAATGTAAGAAATACTTTTATTACAGTTTTCAATTTACAGTAGTACCTTATTTATTAGTAGGTATGTTATTCATCCCTTCCTTCTGAATCAATATAAATCTGATTCTTCTGAGCCGTCTTTATCGTTGCTATCTCATAGTATATCATCTTATGAGCCATTGAGAGTGTTGGCAGAGATATAATTGTAACTATAAGACGCCATCGATTCTAAGACCCACTCCATTTTTAGGGACATTTAAATGGGGGAGAATGTGCGTCTTAGAATAGAAGAAATACGGTAGCTTATTTTATTTGGACTTGTATTATTACAAGTATCCTGTGGAGACATACACGATAATTTCTTCTGGGTGGGGGTAAAACTCAAGTTTTCACATGTAGGACTTCTAGTCTATGCAATGTATAGTTATCATTAAAGATCTTAGGTTAATTTTGCACATAATTCATTCATACACCATTACAATAAATTATCTAATATATACAGTAATTTTCCCTTTTGTCTATTTACCTTTGCTCGCTTCAAGAGTTCGTTTTGAGCAGCCTTGATGTTTTGTGGTTTGCCTCCCCAAGCCTTCAGTACAGATGCCTGTGGAAAAAAATTTATGGTAGATGGTTAATTATTCATAATATTTATAGGAATATAACTGCCAGAAAATTATAATACACTATAGATGAGTGCGATTATCATCAGTTATAATCTATGTTACAATTATTATGTTAGAAGGTAGATTTTAGGAACTTCAAACGTATTTTACTGTAGTCAATATTGATAACACCCACTTCGGTGGTCATATGGTCTAATGCACTACTTCTCACAGTGGACTAGACTGCCAATGACAGGGAGATAGAGGTTCGAATCTCGGTCAGGTACACTGAAGATGGTTTTTATAAAACGGTCTTCCACTCTCCTTTCATGCAAATTTGGGTACATTTCCTTTAAATATAAGCTTCCTAAGCCCTAAACCCATCGTTGTAATATAGGTGTACACCCGAATGGCTAGTAAGACACGGTACTAAAAAAATATTAGGCTTGTCCTCTTTCCCAAACCAACTCTGTGATGGTATTTTTATATTTTATTTTTGTTTTTCATATTGAAATTATTTGATGGTCAATTTCTAATAATATGTATCAGGAAATTACTTAAATAAATACAAAAAATATCAATAATGTTTTTAATGGGATCCTGATCGACTTATAAGCTTACCAAATGTCCTGCGATGATCACTCATCGTTTCTCCATTAAACTTTTAGTTTCATTTTTGTCTATACATTTTATATTTATTCCTTAAGATCAACCTCCCTCCAATACTTATGTCCCCACACATCTATAAAAATATATAAAATTTAAAAAATGTATATTATGTATGCCACACAAAGTATCAGTCTTACCGTGATGTATTTCACTGTGGCCTTATCTTATAAGTTGAACCATAGTGTAACCATGCAAGGTAAGCTCGCTATTGTACAGAATAAACAAAAGATATATTCTTATATAGTTATAACATTAACTCTTTGAGCAATCAAATCTATTTTGATCACAAACAAATCATCTGAAAGTACTTGATATATTTGCAAGTTTAGAAGATTCAAAGATTGACTTTTGATGACTATGTAGTTTTTTTCTTAAGCGAGCAAGTGAAAATTTCCACGCTATCGACATGTCGAGCGCTATTGACATGTCGAGCGCTATCGACCAATTTAAGACCACTACAGTTGGGCCTACTCCTCCCACCTCCTGGTTACACCCCAATTGATTATAATATTTTAAAGCTCTTACTCAGTATCCTACATTACATGAGCAATAGTGTAAGAAGAAGTGAGGTAGTTAAAATGATGAAATATATATATAAGTTAAATATTTATTACTCTATTTGACTTAAATATATGGCTTTATTAGTATATTTTCCATACTAAGATTTAATCTATTGAAAACTACATTATATACAGGAATGGACTGGGCCACTAAGACACTGGGCGATATTCCACTGGGCTGGTTCGATTTGGGCCACCACACTTATTTTAAATTAAAATAAAGCTATCCATTTAATTCTAAATTATTATTTCTATTAAACTTGTATCAAAAGTTCTAGTGAGAAAGTCTGATAATGCCCAGAATGTTTCTTCGAAGATATACGATGGCATTGAATGTAAAACCGTCCCATCTGTTTTTCTTTGATGGTGTTTGTTTGTAAACAATTTCTTAAACAAAAAGTAAAAGAATTTTTTTTAGGGAATATTGTTTGTTACTAGCTTTGTGATCTACACAACTAGTGAGTGGAGGATCATTTTACAAGTTTAAATATTTCAAATAAAGATACCCAGCTATTATCTAAGCATTTAAAAAGTAGACACTGATCATCGATAATGTAGCTGAAATGGCCTCATTAAATTATCTAATAATAAAAATATAAATACTTAATCTCATCACATCAGCTTACACTGAAATATCACTTCAGTGGTATTTACGAATATATGTTTAGGGCTGTCATATTTGTAGACCCAGGCTGATTAAAGTCTACCAATCCACCCCTGACTATATCATCGATTTCATTCCCTTACAAAGTAAGAGAATCCCTCCAACATGAAATTGATTACTAAACTATAAGTTTAAATATTATATTTCAATCAAGTTACCTGTAAGGCACGTCCAAAGCTGAAACTGAGCGGCCATGGTTTCTTTCCATTAAACTTGTTTATGGCATCCAGGTTGACTGTTGCCTCCTCTTCGGATTGACCACCAGATAGAAATGTTATTCCTGTAATTTGAAAATTACCAGATCTTATAAATTAGATACGGATATTAATCAACGAGAGTCAATACTCTAATACAATAGACTCTCGATTTACTGGGGGCGTAGCAACCAGCTTATCAGTGGCTATATTTAGATGTCACAAATAATACACCACCGTCTTAATGCATTCTACTGTTATTGCCACCAGTGCGCAGGTATGGCAATCTCTCAGAAAGAGACAGAGACAAGGAAATATTAGCAGGTTCAAGGTTTTACAGCCGCTGCTGAGACTAGTGCAATAGAAGGGGAGGTAGAAGAAGAAGGATATTGGACTATAGCAGCATGGCTAGAGGTAAAGTCTGTTCATGAAAGTTGTGTTGCCAACACTTGTAAAAGATCACTGTTTTGCTAAAAATATTAAGTTTTTTAATCACATGTTATATTTTATATTGAAAATAACATAAACTTAAGTTTTCTAGCACTGTTTCATAACTTTTAATAATTTATTTTTATCCAACTCAAAACAATATTTTAAACATAGTTAAAAGTACTTATTCACAGTTTTGGAATGTTATCTGTAATGTGTAATATAGTGCACACATCAATACCTTTTAATACAGGCAACGTATTTACTTGGAAAATAGAAAATACTTGTCACTTTTGTATATATAATAAATTATTTTATGATTATTTTATCGTATTTCAAAATATATAACTGAATAAAATATTTTTATCCACTGCGTGGGTGCATCATTGTCAAGAAATTGTTTGAATCAAGTTCAATCACAAGGTTTTAATTCGTCGATAACCATTTTGAAGCTACCGGTATGTTCGAGCTTTTGTGAAAGTGATGTGAATTATAAATTATTTTAATTGGTAAATACTATAAATAAGCTTTGTGCCCGACCTTAAATAAATATATAAATAATGTTAGCTTAAATTACTGTGGTTAACTATCACATTCATATATTACCATCTGTTTTCATTACAGTCATCCAAAGTGATAGATGTCAGCTGTTGGCGTAGGGATATTAGGGATTAGCTCTAGTGACTTTTTGAGCTGTCATACAAGTAAACTAAGGTCATGACTGTATTATAGATCATGTTGACTCTTGATAAATGGATACAATGTTGTATTTATATTATATTTAATTAATATTTATTAATATTATTTATATAGAAATGACTGACTGGTGTGAGTAGGCCTGCTTGAAAGAAAGGTTGAGACCTAGAGGGGGGGGGGGNGGCTGGATTTGGTTTTATATTGGTGAGAAAGCTCCCACCTACTAAGCTATCTACATCTCCTGTATCTTCCATGCATATTTATCAAATTTTTTATTCATAGTAAAAAGAGTCTCTTAAAGAGAATGACAATCAAATAATTTAATCATTATTTGACTAATGATCAAAGAAAAGTACCTAGTCATCTGTGTTCTTGCTTGCTCATAGAAGTATTTCTATGAGTCAAATAAGGAAATACAGTCCAATTTTGATAGGAGGAGGCTTTTATAAAATATGACCGTATGAGATTGTAGCGGTGATAGCTCCTCTGAACAGTATTTACCTGTGACAGCAGCAGGAACCGTTCTGCTAAAAGCAGTTACTGTAGCCGCAGCAATTTCCTGAGGCGTGTACTTCTTTGGGCAAGATTGTCCTGCAGTCACCATGCTAGGCTTTAAGAGGGTCCCTTCCAAGAAAACATGATGGTCATTTAGGGCTTTGTAAACTGCAGCCAAAACTGTTTCAGCTACCTTCTGTGCCTGTACCAAGTCATGGTCACCGTCTGGTAGGATCTGTATCCACAATCAGGCCATTGTTAGTAATTTTGAAAAAAAAAAAAAAATTGTTTAAAAACAAAAAGTTAAAACATATTTTTAAGTAACAACCATATAAACTTATAAGAAAAGCTCTGCTCTGCTATCAAAATAAAAAGTTAAAAATCACAATATAACGTTTGAATGTAGTAGATGTCTAAAGAAAATGCAACATTTCTAGAATTAATTAATTTTTAACAATTTGATACAAACTTTATAATAATATCAAACTTATTTGGAATTATATTTTATCTCCACGTCTTACTACCTGATAAGATTACACACATATATACTAATTACACTGATGAGTTAAGGATGATGAATGTTGAATTTAGAGGAAGTGTACCCGCATTTACATGCAAGGAGAATGGAAAACCATTTAGGAAAATAAGCCCTCATTACACCCGACTGGAATTTGAACCCTGGTCTCCCTGTAATCGGCAGTCTAGTCTATTGCGAGAGCAATGCCTTAGTCTATGCGGCCAACGAAGCTATAAATAATTAATATACCAACTATTGTTCCTGTGGTAGTTGTTGGCAGAACCAATGGCATCAACATTTAAATAGTTTTAGAAGTTTATTATTTGACTATAAAAAGTATTTAGCATACGGAAGGGCATCCCGTTACACCAGTAAAAATAAAAGTAAAACTTATAAAAGAATTAAAATCATATAGATTCTAAATTTTAAATACAGTAAATTTAACCAGATACAAGGCCATAGCCAGCCAATAATTTAAGGAAGGAGAGGGGGGGGGGGGGGCATNGGGGGGGGGGGGGGCATTGGTGGCCAAATCCCCCGATTGCCGAAGGCTAGAAAAAATTCTAGATATTAAACACCTATAAAAGTTTTTCGAAGTATTTTTTATGGCAACATAGCCTCTTAAATGCTGAAGGCTAGGAAAATTTCTAAATATTAAATACCTCTAGAAGCTCTCTGAAGTGCTTTTTATGGTAACACAGCCCCCTAATTTGTATTTGTATCTTAATTTTGATATTGTTTGAGCCATAAATAAAGCCATATATATTTTTTGTTCATAATTTTTTTTTGGGGTGAAGGGGGGGTTGAATTCCTTCCACCCCAACTACGGCCTTGCGGATGAAAGTTTATTTAGCCCAGGATAACAGCCAATTCCAATCATAAATTAACTTCAATGTCAAGGCCTTTAAAAGTTTGGTCTTTTTATCAACTGANGGGGGGGGGGGGAAGGGCTAACCCCCCCCAAAAAACCTGGCTACGGCCTTGGCCAGATTTATCATTAATTTAAGGTTTCTGCCTCTTCTATGATTGAAAAACCACAAAGGATGCAGTAGCACACACTTAGGCATGTATTTGTACACACTCACACACAGACATGCTTTAACTTACTAACATAAGCACACACACACTCTTATTACATGATATAATCCACAAATGTTCTTACCTCAGGCTCAACAATGGGCACAAGGCGGTTTGCTTGGCAAATAGAAGCGTATCGTGCCAGTACATTGGCATTTTCGGAAATAGCTAGGGATGAAGGAGTGTTTTTTTGGATCTTCAGGGTACAACGCCATTTGGCAAATTGACAGCCATCTTTCTTGTATTGTGCACAACGCTTGTCTAAGTCATCCAAACCTACATTTATCAACAATAGCAAATATTAAGTAACATTAGAAGTGTGGTTACAAAAAAACAATAGTTTTAATTTTGATTGAACTACCATATTAATAAAAAATAATATATTGTGTGTCTGAGTTACATCACTCATAGCCCAGCTGTGGAAATATTATCCAGTACTAATGTACTGTTGTCCAGGGGACGTACTAATGTACTAATAGTGCATCCTTTCTGTGGAGGCTCTTTCAATGTCCTGATGAGATGAGGTAATGGTGATAGTGAGTATGATGGTGATAGTGAGTGAGTATGAGGGTGAGTAAGAGGCTGATAGTGATTGTGAGGGTGAGTATGAGGGTTATAGTGAGGGTGTGGAACCAGTGGAAACTCTCAAACATAAATTCAGCATAATTAACCAAACCCCGGGTGACTGTGTGGGTAGTTCACCTTTCAGGTAAAATACCCAAGGTACCAGCTGGGAATCAAGCCTGGTGACTTTAGGCTCGTATCCAGGTGCACTGACCACTACACCACTGGGCCAGTTATTTTAATAAATACAAACAAATGTCTTAAAGTTAATATCACAACAGCACTTTACATAAAAGCTATGGTTAAACAAGTCAATAAAACAGGAGCAAAATATATATACATATATATGGGCAAGATGGCTGATATGAAAGGAACTATGTTATATGCCTAAGGGGGAGTCCCACAAATATCCAAAAGTCCAGCTCGAATAAGCGTGATGTTTGTTCCAATGGTCATGGGATGATCCCAGCTCCTGTATAGTAGTGTGACAACAGAACTTATACCTAGAAACTGTGTAAGTTTCCTCAAACCCCTCAAGCAATGCAACAAATCTTAACTTTAATGTATGGCACAAATCATGGAGTGACTTGTAGTGTCTTCTCATGATTCATTTATTCCTCATGCTAGCCTTTTGGGAGCAAAAGAGCTTGTTTATGTGAGTTGAGTTGAGTCTAGTTTGTTTGAGAAAGGTAAGTGTGGCAAAAGAGTAGGAGAATATTTGGGAAAAAAGTGGATGAGAATGGGAGTTTAGACTAACTATATAATCAGTGTAAAATTATAGCAGAAGTCTGTATGAAGAAATAAGGGTGAGAGATTGTAGGCTTATCGAGGTAGAGAGTGGCTAAAGTGAAATTATAGAGTTTGGGTGAAGATCAATAGGGTGAGGTGCCAGTAATTTGAGAATTGAGAGAAACAGCTGTAGTAAATTTTGGAGTCTCTGAATGGAGAGAGAGTAAATAGTTAACACTTTGAACATACTGATTAAAAATAGACTAAACCACTTTCGTTCTACTTGAACCCACTGTCTTTAACCAGACTACATCAAATGTGTCGCTATCAAACTTTACCCCTAAAAATATATATTAAATATGTACCTCATAAGCCTGATAATTTTTTTGGACTACATAATCTTTCTGTTTGTTTGGCTAATCCGAAGCTTACACTAACTTAAGGACTCGGTACAAGGAAGATATTCGCTTTGGGAAAGTATTGAAACAGGTCAAATGAAAATCACCAAATGAATCTCCAACTACAATAGGCCAATCTGGATTTGAACGAGATCTTGAACTTATGTTAAAAGTTAAAGCTGTGCATTTCAATCTAACACATTGACACTGAGCTTGATTTATAACGTAATTTTTTTTAAATTCCAACTTAAAATTCACTCCAATTTATGATTTCTCTTTAATTATGTATCAACCCATGTGGAAAAATTATATCTGGCCAGAATTGTTCCAGATTTAGGCCAGATATACCCAGGTATAGACCAGATATACTCGTATCTGGGCCATAAATAACCAAATCTGGTCCAGATATGCCCAGAACTGGGCTAGATATGGGGTGAATCTGGCATTCCCAGATACTGGCCAATTCCAGTTCTGGCATTCTTCCACATGAGAGAGTTGAGAGTGAACTTACCCTGAGTGGTGACCTCGTCCTCAGTGCCAAACAGTTTGACAGTGCCTGTGTCCACTTTGATGCCAGGGATGATGCCAAGGTCTTGAAGCAGTTTGGGGAACGGGGTGCCATCATCGGCCTTGTGGTACAAGGTCTCATGGAACAAGATCACTCCAGAGATGTTGTCCGCCAGGGCCTTGTCTGCAGTGAACAGAAGCTGCAAACAAAATAGTTTATCACTCGAGAAATAGGAAAGGAACAGTTTTCTGACACAACCAGTTCAGTTAGGGCCTAGGGGTTAGACCTGTCCCCATCGCAGTTTAGGATCTCTCGCGCTAAGTCTGTTCCTTGTTTTGATCAATTTTTGATTTTTCTCCATGGTACTGCCAGGTTATCGGAATTTATATTTTTTAAATTTTATATTTAAAATGGCAACTGGGCCACCCTTAGTGGTATACAGACAGTGCGGCCACACACGGGCCTTCAATTCGGGGGGGAGGAGGTGGGGGGGAGGAGGTGGGGGGCTCCGCACTTGCTTAGGTGACAAAAGGAAAAAACAATTGGGAGGGAAAATCTATGCTTGCGCACTTGTTTAGTAGTCTCCCTGTTTCGGCGATATAATAAATATTGACAAAGTTTAAAGACAAATATAAACATAATAATGTGGTTTGGTTTATTGAAAGAGCGAAACGAGCTCTCCAGTTAAACTAAATCAATTTGCATTTATCTGTCTGGTGTGGAAATGTCTCTCAATAACCTTTGATTCAGTTCAAACTTGGCACAGCTGTTTTTTGAACCTTCATACACATCAAGTTTGCTGGGGAAGAACGAACATTAGTAACGAGGGGTTTGGGTAGAAATTATCCCTTATAACGCTTCTAGCATTGCTAATTACAGGTTATTTTAGGACTTACAAGGCTGAAAATTGTTATAGATGCAAACTACTGTAATAACATTAAACAAAATGTAAGTTTTTAATTATTTTATTTGTTGGGGTCGGTGGGCGGTGAGGAAGATAACAGGGGGCCCTGAAAACGAAGGTTATCCGGGGACCAGCCCCCACGTCTGCAAAGGATGGCCCTGAACGATATGCTCCATAGGCTAAATCTATATTTATAGACCTAGTCACGTGATCACGTTTTGCTTAGTACCCCCTTTGAGCCAACCCCTGCAAATATTTTTTTTATATATATAAATTGTGGGTCTAACTACAACAGTGAGTAAGGTGACCTGGTGGTCTAGGGGTAAGGTGTCGGACTTCTGTGCTAGCGGCCGGGGTTCAATCCCAGGTCCCGGCACAGATTTATCTGATTGCTAAACCCTTCCTTCACCTCTGTCAAGACGTGTATTAATCACAACTTGTGAATGTGGGGAATTCCAGGTCTCCACCGTGGTTCGGATTCCACGTTAAACTGTAGGTCCTCCATTTCATCTCACAATCACCCTAACATTACACATTAGCGTAAGTGCGTATGACCCGAATGGGTAGTAAGACGCGGTGCTAATAATAATAATACAACAGTGAGGTAATGAGTGTACGAAGTTTCAGTTTGTAGCTTGATTAAAAACTCTGGACAGACAAACATACATCACATGGCTTTTATTATATAGATTAATTCAATAATCATAATATTAACCCGTAAAGTATTTTCATGTGTTTATCGTTATTAATAATTCTCTCTTGTAGTGGTTATTNCCCCCCCCAAAAAAAAGGTGTGATTGTAATAGACCCAAGTCACCTGTCTGTAGAGACGCCTATTCTCTTCGTTGTTTTCTGCCCCGATTTTGACAAAGCGCTGACCAATCGTACCGGTGGATTCATCAGCTGCCAGGATCCCCTTGCCTGGCGCTACAATAGCTGCGGCGATCTTCCGAAGCTCCTCTTGCACTGCCGGGGTAGGGTAGTTGAAGTGGGTGGTCATAGTGCTGAAAGATTAGAGACTGCTGATCCTGCCAATCAATAAAATTACCATATATTAGATGCTAATAATACTAGGTTTATTTAATATGTAGCAACTATTTTACTCACGTTTTACACCCAATCAGCACTGAGGGAAATGCAGGTCATATATTCGCTCTCTCTCAGTTAACTGTTGACAAATCTCTTTGCTCTCAGTTATGTCGGAAGGTGGTATGCCGGAGTAAGAAGGAGCTACTGGCAACATCGACTAACCAACGTTGCCAAACTTGTCTTATATTAGATGGGATATTGTCCCCACGAAAACAAAGGAATAACAACGCTGTTTCCCAATGGCAAGCATACACTTCCCTCAGAGATGATATCATTTAATTTATTTGCAGTACTTAACGTGCACTTTCTGAACCAACTAATTATATCAGTACATGACTCACAAACTAACTTATATATATAAAAGACACCAGACCGGGAATCGAACCCGGAACCCCTAGCTCAGTAGAGTAACACATTACCAACTGAGATAATGGGCCAGTTTCATAGTCAAATTTAGTACGCCTCAAGTGCGGTGCTACACTAAGTACATGACGACGCCTACCTAAACCAGAATGGAATGGGCCAGTTTCCTATGCGAGAACGGCCCATTCCATTCGAGTTTAGGTAGGTGTCGTCTTGTATTTAGTGTAGCGCCGCACTTGAGGCGTACTAAATTTGACTATGAAACTGGCCCAATATGTCGAACGAACTGATATTATGTCTAAACACAAAAGTGTTTAATGTTAAAGGACTGCCTAGGTAGTTGAGATTGTGCCAATCAGATGTTGCGCTTAGGTTAAATATAGACAAAACCTTTAAAGTCCACGAGTTTGAAGTTAACCGGAATGAAAACAAAATTGTCTATGACCCTATACAAATATAGACATGTTAACATGGATTAAAAGTTGAAATTTTCCACTCTGAAAAGTTAAAAAAATATCCATATTTCGGTTGATCATTTAGTTCTAAATGCCGAGGAAAGGAAAGGTAACTGATATAGGAGCGAAGAATATTTGTGTGAATAGAAGGATGTCATAGGGTAAAGTTGGGGCCATCACAACACAATTTGTATTGTCATTTGTATTTTCCTCCTTCTTGTTTGTTCTCCTACTGAATACTCCACCCAGGAACGCTATAAACGCACTTGTTTTCTGGCGTTTAGGAATTTCTGCTCGACTATTGACTTAAGCCCACAAAAAAAAAATCTCGGTAGACCCTGATTATGTGCATTACTTTTGCTATGATAATTGACTGGTGGATATATATATATATATATATATATATATATATATATAAGCACTGTTTATACATATAAAAACAGTGCTTAGCACTGAATGTAGCCTTGGTGGGAAGTACAAGTAAATTTAAACAATTTTTGACACGAAATATGAGCATCTATTGAGACCCGCCTCGGTGGCGTAGATGGCTAACACGCTAGTCATGTTGAGCTCGACTGCTGAGGACGGGGAGATCGAGGTTCGAATCTCGGTCGGGTGAACTGTGGGTGGTTTTTCCTAAATGGTTTTCCACTCTCCCTCCACGAAAATGCGGGTTTACTTCCTCTAATTCAACCTTCTTAATTCCTAATCAAATAGCGTAATTAGTACTTAAAAAGCGTATAACCCGAACGGGTAGTAAGACGCGGTGTTAAACAATAATAATAGCATCTATTGAGGTCCAAGGAGCCTTGTTTTATGAAGCATATTTTGGAAGACACTTGTCAAACTGTCAATTTGTTGTGAATCTTGCTCGAGGTTGAAATTCAAATCAATAGCACACCTGTTTGATGGAAAGACGAATTTTGATCTTACATATTATATAATGTGATATTCTCATACCTAATGTGTTTTTACTTACTCACATCCACTAACTATAAATCTAATGTATTTTAAGTCTTGAAATAAAATAAATTGATAATATATAAAACTATAATCCCACTCGTTCTTAACGAATGTGAAGCGTATTCTCGCACTCTGTGCCAACAGAATAAATTGAGAGTTTTTATATTATTATTATTATTAGCACCACGTCTTACTACCCGTCCGGGTTATACGCACTTACGCTAATGTTTAATGGTAGGGTGATTGTGAGATGAAATGAAGGACCTCCAGTTTAACGTGAAATCCGAACCACGGTGAAGGCCTGGCACTACACACATTCACAAGATATCTTGTCAGAGGTGAAGTAAGGGTTTGGTAATCAGATAAATCTATGCCGGGACCGAGGATTTAACCCCGGCCGCCAGCACAGAAGTCTGACACCTTACCCCTAGACCGCCAGGCCACCCCGAGTTTTTAAAACAAAGTTCTGAGAAAGATATTTAGACCTAAGAAAGATTAACGAATAGCAGATTGGAAAATGCTACATAATCAAGAACTTGAAGGTTTGTATGAATCCTCAAACATTTGAATGGTAATTAAGGCGCCCAGGATGAGGTGGGGTTGTCATGCAGCATGTATGGCTGATGAAAGATGTGTACACGACACTTTAGTTGGGAAACCTGAAGATAAAAGACCCCTTGGTGGGCCTAGATGTCGATGGGAGCATGATGTGAGAATGTATTTCAAGGAGGTTGTATGTCAGGTTAGTGATTGGATGGCGAGCTTACGTTGTGGGGGAAGTGTAGGAAATGTGAGAAAATTTCTGTGTTTTTGCAATTTTTATAACAAAACTTTTTTTTTTTTGCCAAAATAAAACAAATATTTTTTCAGTATAAACGCGGAGCTCTATTTTCTTCACTTGGTGATATCAACAGTTATTAAATATGTCATCACCACAGTGGAATTAGATTAGAAACTTCTTAAACGAATAGAAAAAGTTGTCATTGAGAATTCATCATGGCAGGCCCAACTCAGTTACCGGCTCGCGCGAGGTTTGGGAGTAAAAGGGAAAAGAAAATACAAGAAATATGTGCAGTACATTCGTATTTGAATGATTACCCGAAATTTCCCACGGTGACGATGGGGGACAAATATACAAAGTTTCTTGTTAATAACTACAGTATGTCCTTATTATGACAGAATGAAGATTTGTGTGCTTATCTGTGAAGCCATTCTAAAATGCTCAAAAACATAGTTTTTATCCTAATATCATTAAATATTTCAACAAGTTTCTGTATTAGGAACTTCTATTAACTCTTTGTCTCCATTAATGTTTAACTATAAATGATCTAAGTGCATTAGTTTTGGTGTAAATCTACCATTACTAGTCGACTGTATCACAGAGTTGATGGACATGTGATGTGATATTCAAAAACAGCTGTTGAAACCACCATAGGAAGAAAATTAAACTCTATATTTATACTGGAGTAATCTTTGATTTATTTTGACAAAAAAAGTTTTGTCATAAAAATTGCAAAAACTCGTGATCTCTACATCCCTACCCTCAGGCCAGAGAGTAAATTAAGAACCAGGGCCTCTAATTTTGAAACATGCGAGTAGCGATTCGCTAGCGTATTTCTCTCATCTCGCACACAATCTCGCTAATCCCTAATTTTGAAACTTATGCGCTGCGAAAACTAACGTCACACGATCGAATAGCGAGCGGATTCTACTCGCCAGCCTCACACCGTGCGAGACAGGCCTTTTCTATCGAGTAGGCAGTAAAATAACAAAATGGATGCCATCCCCCTCTTCGGTTGCAGCTTTCTGAGAGTGATTTTGTTGAAATAAACCTATCACTGTACAAAATAGGTTTACAGAAGAAAATAATATGATTGCTTTGTACACTTTATGCAATCCTTCAATATATTTATTTGTTTATGTGAAAACATAATTATATGTACGATTTTATTCAAACTTCTTAACAGTTAATTTGAGTGAGTCGGTAACGTGACCCTCTCATGATCTAAAGATCGCGTGTTCAAATCCTCACAACTCTAGTCTATTTTTTATTTATCAGACATTAAACTTTAATTTTAAATGATCGTATTAGTAAGCATATAATATGTTTTGAATATATTTTATTGAAGTATACAAGGGATTTCAGCCTACGTAGACTAACATAATAGTCCTTAAAAATAATTTAAAAAGGTATTAAATTAAAAATGCTAGGCCTATATTAATTTTGAAATTTTGTATATAGGTGATTATTTAAAAATTATATTAATGGGGCTTATGACATAAATTATACACATTTTAAAATGAGGATAAGTAAGCTAATTATTATTCGCATAGTAGACATTTTTAGGGTATATTTATGTTTTAAAAATAGTTGCTAAAATAAAATAATATATTACTGAATTCTAATTACGAAAACGTGATTTAAATTCAGACAAAATATTAAAATACTTTGCATGGAGTGGGATTGAACTCGTGGAAAACCAAGTTTGGATTAAGCACGCTACCAAGTGAGCTAAAGTGGATAACTACTGAGTACACGGTTTTACATATAGTGATATAACTTTGAGAAAATTATGAGACAAGCTTAGATGTATACGACTTGAAGATGGTTTCCCAATGAAACTAAACAAATCGTTGTATATGATGCACTCAATACAATATTAGTGTTTACTTTCAGTTATGTATCTTGTATAATGGCGTGTTGTGGCATCTCATCGCCTCAACCCTTTGGTACGTCATAGTTTTACAGTGTTGTCGGATTGAGAACTCAGTCGCAAGCGAAACAACACTACACTGACTCGCACGACAGTAGAAACCTTTCAAAATTAGCTCCGTTTCAGTACAGCCTGCGATTTGCGAGTTAGCTCGCAAGCGAGTATTTTCGCAAGTTTCAAAATTAGGGGTCCTGGTTCGAATCTCAACCGATTCCAATCTTCTCTCCGTGCTGCATCCCCCCCACCCCCCAATTTCGTAAAGTATGGATTAGGAAGGTATAATTTACAGGAAATATACCCACATTTGCGTAGAGGAAGCGTGATAAAGCATTTATTTAGAAAAAAAACCACACTCAAAATACATACAGCTGGGATTAGAACCCCGACTTTTCCGTCAACGGAAGTCCAACCTATTGCGAGAGTTACGCTTTAAACCACCCGACCACCAATGCAAGCTTTATCGACGTCATGTCTTCCATGTTCCAATTCCATGAAAAGTTAGTTCACAAGGTTCATAATATGGCTGCAGGGTTCATCGATTAAGTTAGGTTTTGGACAATGCCGATAGAGTGCTCTGCTTTCGCATCACCAGGATTACCTAAACTAGATGGCAACCTCTGAGGAGCCCAGGTTTCACAGAAATTTACGTTTTTATGAGTTGTTTGTAACCAGCTCAAGGAGCTAACATTTTAACCCCACAACCTCTTACCCCTTCAAAGATACCAAATAGTTTTAATAACACCCGCATCGGTGGAAAAATGATCTATCGCGTCACGCATCTGTTGGTCTGGATTTCCGGGGACCGGAAGAACGGGATTTGAATCTGGGTCGGGTCTATTTTGAGGTGTGGCTTTTTCCCAAGTTTCTCCACTTTCCTTCCACGCAAATGCGGGTAAATTCGCTCTAAAATGCTTCCTTCCTCATCCCTACCCTATTAAAGTTATTATCATATATAAAAGTATCGTGGGTAAAAAACATTCAGGAGAAATAACCGTCTGTACATCTTACCGGGATACGAGCTTTTACCCCCCAGTCATGGGTAAATTAGGTTAGATGAGCCTGACGCTGTGTTCTCATGTCCCCCAGTGTGGCTCTAAGAGTGATCTAAATATATCCATATCCGATTTATAGCACATTTTTTTTATTTTTTTTATTTTTTTACCAATGGACGAATCTGACGGAAAATTTACTAGATCTACAGAAGAGGATTTACACTCTAGGCCCACTAGGCACGGGCCTAGGGGCGGCATATTTTGGATAACATTATTTTTATTATAATATTTTGTTTTTAATAATTACGCTTAAAAATTATTGGCTAACATTATCGAAATAGTTCAAGTTAAAGTCAGAATGACAACATTTATTTTTAAATATCTGTACTTTGCAATTACTTTGTAACTGAGGTCAGTCTCCCCTTCTTTATAATGTTAATTCAATCTACTGTAGGGCATCTACAGTACATGTCTGATAAGCTTTCGTTGACATCTTTTCTCGAATACTAACTTCTGCCCCGTCCCCCGGTCCCCCGTCAACCCCAAGACCTCTTTCCTCAGAGATCTCCTNGGGGGGGGGGGGATTAGTGGGAGGTAGGGGCGCAACATTTTTAAATCCACCACTGTAGAACTATGTTCACGTATTCATACGCCAAGTCATGTAATTTACAGATGTCACTTTTGATATATATATATATATTATCAATACTTATACAATAACAATAATAATATAGTGAAAGGTTATCAATGGGGGTTTTTAATTTATTTTTTATCCCCACGTCTTACTACCTGTTCAGGTTATACGCATAAATGATCAATTATTCTAATGGGGTAAGAATGAAGAAGGAAGCATTTTAGAAGTACTCTACTACATTTTCTTGGAAGAAGAGTGAGAAACCATTTAGGGAAAACCACTCGCAATAGTTCTAACCGGGATTCAAACCACGACCTCCTTGCCCTCATAAAACCAATCTAACACGAGAGTGACGCCTTAGACCGTTCGGTCACTGAAACGGGTGTCATCAATTTTTTACCACACAAAAAAAAACCTAGTTTGTATTTTATAAAAGGTTTCTACGCATGTTAATAGGTAAGAAAATAAAGATCTCTTACCTAGTCCGGGATGATAGAGTGGCCATGGCGGGTTCTTCGCACGCTGGACCCACTATCCTTTCCTCAACACTCACTAACGTTCCACGCGAAGCCTGCTACCCATTCTAATTTCATGACAAAGCGAGGTGGGGGGCGCAGGGGGGTTCGCAACCCCCTTGCAAGGCGAGCGATTACCTCCAACTGACTGGTTTGTTACGAACTGCCCACGAAGGTAGGTTTTACGGGGAGGCGGGGGTGGTGTGAAGGACTCTAGTGCGACTGCGCAGATTGGTCGCATTGCAGACAACCCACCCTCCTCCCATGTTAGAGTGTTCTACTGCAGTATGGATGGCAAAGAACTGTTCATTTAGTTTAAAATATTCACTTGGCTGAAATGAGCAGTTGAATAATAATCTACACTGAATATCATCTCTGAGGTAAATTTATGGCTACCACTGGGAAACAGCGTTGTCTTTCTCTCGTTTTCGTGTGATCAATCTCCCTTCAGATATAAGACAAGTTTGGCAACTCTACTGGTTAGTCGATGTTGCCAGTAGCTCCTTCTAGCCCCAACACACCACCTTTAGATATAACTGAGAGCGAGGAGATTTGGCCAGTAGCTCCTTCTTACCCCAGCACACCACCAGTAGCGGATTTAGGTTTGAGGACGCCCTAGGCCCGAGACGATATGGCGCCCTTTTTTTTTGTAACAGTATATATATATATATATATAAACATATATACATATATACATATATGTGTGTGTGTGTATAAAATAATGAAAATAATAACAATAATAATAAGAAATCTAATTCAGGTATAAATTAAACATTTATTTTTTTAACATAACAATTAAATATAGAATTAATAATAAATTGCTTGTAATTAAAATATAAATTATTTTTATTTGATTAATCATATAATAAATTTTTTTCTTGCTTTCGTCCGTGCGAAAATATCAATGACCTCCTCATACTTAATTTCTTGAACCAATTGTGCTTCAATGGTTAGTAATGCAAGTGCATTTAGTCTGTCTTGTTTCATACTTGCACGCAAATAACTTTTCACTCTTTTCAGAGTGGAAAATGATCTTTCTCCAGAACAATTCGTTGGCGGCCCTCAAAATTTGCCGCCCTAGGCCCGGGCCTCACGGGCCTAAGCCTAAATCCGCTACTGCACACCACCTTCAAACATAACTGATGGCGAGGAGACTTGGCAACAGTTAACTGAAAGAGAGCGAAGATAAAGCTTTTCTCCATAAGACCTGCAATTACCTCAGCGATGATATTGGGTGAAGTTAAATAATTTTGTCGTTCACGACCTACAATTTTTAAGTCAATTAGTGTTTGCTAATTGCGACTTGTTTTTGAGGGCGTTCGGACCCCCCCACCCCTCTCTCCCAAGCCCAAATGGTGGTCCGGGGAGCTTCCCCTAGAAAAATTATGAAAATTGGATGGTCCACCTCTGACAAGACATCTTGTGAATGTGGGGAATGCCAGGCCTCCATTGTGGTTCGGATTCCACGTTAAACTGTAGGTCCTTCATTTCTCACAATCACCCTACCATTACACATTAGCCTAAGTGCGTATAACCCGAACGGGTAGTAAGACGCGGTGCTAATAATAATAATAGATGGTCCTAGAAGATATTTGAAGTTTTATACAAGCCCATCTTTCAACTTCAAATCACCAACTTCGGTGGCAGCATGGTCTAAAGCGTCACTATCGCAATAGACTAGACTGCTGATGGTGGGTGGGAAGACCGAGGTTAAAATCTCACTCTGGTGTAGTGAGGGTGGTTTTATCCTAAATGGTTTCCCGCGCTCTCTCTCTCTTTTACCTCAAAAGAGAGTACATATCCTTTAAATTCAACCCTTCTCATTTCTAGCTCATTAGCGTAATTATTATATAAGCGTATAACCCAAACGGGTAGTAAGAAGCTAAACGAGACTAAAAAATCTTCAAATTTAAGAATATCAGAAGGAATTGAAAGAAATATAAAGTGAGGCAAATTCTTTCCGGGGTGGAGGGAAGAGAAGAGGTGGCAAATTAATCCCAAGGGGGCAATGAACCCCTGTTCCCCCTCAATTACTCCCTTCGTTTCTGTGACCGATATCAGCCGAAATATCACGGTTGTACTGTACATCTATTGTAACACTAGGTCGCGTCGGGAAGGTGAACTAGTTCGACTATCTGTGTTTGACAAATCGTTCATTTCGAACTGTTCGTTCGCCAACTTCACCTTTCCTATACTGCAGTGTTTTTCAACCAGCACGAATGGTCCGTAAACACGCATCCATTGCAGTCACATCCAGAAATAACCCCCAAACGGATCCAAAACGTCTAATGGCGCTAGAATAGTCGAGGAGAAGAAATTCAATAACTACAGAACGTCATAACGTCAATCATAATGTAATATAACTATGTAATTCGATTGAAATCAGTAAAAATTAATGTTTGTACACGATTTATTTAGTTGATCACACTTTAACTATTATAATGTTGGCATTAAAATGACACAGTTTTTGTTCGTTTACGAACTGCCTGGGAGAGACAGAGCTAGTGGTGTAAGAGACTGAGATTTTCTCTCTCTGGATTACTATAATTCTGAGGAGTGGCGGCTCGTGTTATAGGCACTGCGGAACTGCAGCACCCCCTATTTCCACTTGATATTATCGATAACATTTAATATAATGAGTCCTTTTTTCTTTAATCCTTTCTTTGTTTTTGTAATACAATATATATTCCTTAAGCCTAGTGTCAGTACTTCAGTAGCCATTTCCTAGTTTATGAAAAGATACTAAAATCTTTATATAGAACTGTGTGCTTCACTGTGCCAGCGACGTGGTGTTTGACTGTTGTGCGCATGCGCACATAGGAGGGGGTGGGGAGGAAGGCGAGACTGCCAGGTAGAGAGAGCACTGTTGCTCTCGCAGTGCCGGCTCTGGCGTGATGGTGGAAAGAAGTTTTTTTTTTACTCAGCGTGTGTTGTGCTTAAAAACCGTGCACCATATCCTTGAATGGGATAAAGTGTAGAAGAGTGTAGAGTTATATTATTATTCTGCTTCCAGCTATCCTATTTGGTTAATTTTTTTTGTTTTTTTATTTAACAGAAATACTAAATGCGCTTTCAGTACTTTCAATGGAAAAAATTTCCTCACTTGTCATACAGAGATCAAGGAGAAAATTAATGAACTCTTTGCGCAAATTAAAACAAGAAGAATGGATTTCATTTTTAAATGAATAGATAGAGCTTGAACTGTAACAATTTAAGTTAAAGTAAGTAAATAATATTAGTTTTTTTGTTAAGATTTTATCAAGTTACTGGATAAATTTTCTTTTTATACATGTTTTTTCCCCTTTTACACGATTTTAAAAAAAGGCTAAAAACATTCTGGAGCAGCACCCCCCCCCCCTTAATTTTAGTTACGAACCGCCACTGTTTCTGTGTGATATTATGTTTTCTGTGATATCACTATGTTACTGCGTGGATTTATACACACAAGCTTTGTATATGACCTAACCCTTGCTTCTTGGACCCCTTGTCACCAGTGTTAAAACCAACTAATGGGAGAATTCCTGGCAACATGATTGGTCATTGGGTAAAGGCAGCCAGAATATCACCTGATTCTCAAATACAACGAAGGGAGGTTTTTTTTTAAAAGAAAGAAAGTTTTAAAACGTATTGTATTGAAATTATTTCTGAAAACGTGCGATTTTCAATGGATGAAGTATTAAAAGGAAACTTTAGACACGATTCTTTAAAGAAAAATATAATTCATCCATGACTTTTTGAATAAATGAGAGGGCCCCAATACAGTATCATTACAATCTGGCTAATTCGACAAATGTTGGTTCTAAAAACTGAATAATTCGAGCCCACCATGGTTCCTCATGAAATTTTTATTAAAATCAATGGTGAAAAATAACATTTAATTCGAATTTAAGAAGAAAATATTTGGATAATTTCAAAGTCTGGACAGAGCTAATTTGTTAGATTCTGTACTCATTTTAAACCTAACTTAACAATCTTTATTAAATCACATTTATTTGCCAAGAATGTCAAATAAAGTTATTGAGGCGTTATTGAGGCTAGTATTAAATGTGCTTGTTTCATAAATTATAATATGTTTAAATATTTTTTTTTAAAACGAGCATAAATTATTTAAACTTCGATGTATATGCCTCAGATAAACTTTGAATTGCAGAATAGAGGTCTGAGTAATTTAAATACAATGGAAACAAACCAAGGCTTTATTTCATTTGGCAATTACGGGAAGCTTTCAACAATCAAGGTTAAATAAAGGAAAACATATTGTGTGTTGAATAAGATAATCCTAAGCATAGCAAAGACATAGCATAGACAAAACCAGTGGCCAAGTCACAAGGGACACATAGGTACAGTATTGTTTTTAGCATCGCATTTATACCCCTTTGGTTTATACGTTTATGTAGGCCTAATAATTACGCTAATGGTTTTAGGGAATAGGGAGGTTATATTTAGAGGAAGTGTACCCAAATTTGCGTGGAAGGACCGTGGAAAACTATTTAGGAAAAAACTCTCTCTTGACACCCGACCAAGACTCGAACCTTGATCTCCCCGTAATCGGCAGTCTAGTCTACTGCGAGAGTAGCGCTTTAGACCACTCGGCCACCGAGGTGGGTCGGTACTCTGTTGCTCCAAAAGACAAGAGATACATAGGATGTTACGCAATGCCTCTCCAATAAAATATTATTATTATTATTATTATTATTATTATTATTATTATTATTATTAGCACCGCGTCTTACTACCCGTTCGGGTTATACTTACAGTTTAACGTGGGATCCGAACCACTGTGGAGGCCTGGCATTCCACACATTCACAAGTTGTGATTAATACACGTCTTGTCAGAGATGAAGGAAGGGTTTGTCAATCAGATAAATCTATGCCGGGACTGAGGATTGAACACCGGACTCCCAACACAGGAGTCTGATACCCTACCCCTAGATTACCAGGTCACCCGATATTTTTTATTAATATAACATCGAAATAACTTCTCCTACTTATTGAAAATCGTTCATTTTGTTATATTTTTTGACACTTCCAGGCAAGGAACAAGGCAATAAAATGTTTCCTTTGTGTTTTAAATTTGGTTAAAACACGTCAACTAGATTTAAAATTAATAAGTGAGGACACATCAGATACGCTGGATATATCAGTAACTATTTCCTCTGGTTGTTCGGAAAAATTAAATATTAAGAAGTGAAAAATGTTTTAAATCCCCTCCCCCCCCCACAGATGATGTTTTCGTACTTAAATCATCAAAGTAACTTGTAATGAAATAATCATGGTAACTATCACGAAATTACCAGCGAATACTCGAAGTGTCATTGTTTCCAACCTTGTTTGGTGCTACCAACAAAAATAGAATTTGTTTTTGAAAATTATTCGTATATCTATCATTAATTAAAAGTTTAATACTTATTTTTTACTATATTTGTAAGATACAAGTAATGAAAATTATTTCCTTTTACACATTTTTCCTAACAAAAATATTTGGTTTTACTTTTGTTTGAAAGACAGGGTGGTTAATATTGAATTTTAAATGATAAGACTTATTGATGCTCTTCTGTGCATAAATTATTAAAATGGGATTTGAAAATAAAAACCTAGGCAAGAGAATCAAACCATGGGTATCATACTTTGCACGCCAAAGTTGTATCACTGATTTTACTTTGGTTTGTCTCTGTTGGTAAATGTGTGTATTAATTATTGAAAGTTTCTGCTGATTTGAATGATTGACAATAAGCTACAGTGACTTTTTTGGGGTGTTTTTTTAATAGTAGAAGAGGTTTTAATAATATGGAGAGTATTTACCAATCAATTCGAGTTTTCTCTCAGTAAATTGATTTTTAATGTGATCTTTGTTCTTAATATAGTTTGTTTGTAAAAGTGGTAACTTTCTCCTGTTTCATTGGCCAATTAATGATTCTCTATTTCCCTTGTAATACCATTTATTGGCCATTCCTCTTCGATTTTTTTCGAACTTCTACGTTTGGAAACGTCTCTACACTTTTCGTTAAATACAAAAGCTTAAGGTTCATTCCCAAAAAAAAAAGTTGTTTAAAGAACTCAAGCCTCGAGATTTGGTGGCATTTTTTATTTTTGTCAAGTCTTTTTTAAGGGTCAATTTTACAAGTCGTGTGATATAAAATATTGCATCATTGGTATTGGTATAATATCATTGGTAGCCCAGCAGTGTAAATATTATCCAGTACTAATGTGCCGTTGTCCAGGGGACGTACTAATGTACTAATAGTACATCCTTTCCGTGGAGGATCTTTACATGTCCTGGTGAGATGAGGTGATGGTGATAGTGAGTATGAAGGTGATAGTGAGGATGAGGGTGATAGTGAATATGAGGGTGATAGCGAGTATGAGGGTGTAAAACCATTGAAAGCTATTAATTAAACCTAACTTAAGCCTAACTAACCAAACCCTGGTAACCATTGGGGTAACTCCCCTTTTGGGAAAAATACACAAAGTATGAGCCGGGAATCGAAACCACGACCCCTAGGCTCGTATACAGGTGCACTGAGCACTACACCATGGGGCCGGCTAGTTTTATGATATGTGGACTTATCTAAATACATTTTTCAACCACCATAGAATGAGTATTGATGAACTTTTGTTTCTCTGAAGGCATTCAAAAATTCACCAGAACACTAAATGTCCTGCTTAGTTGGTCGAAACGTCTAAGTCGTCACCCTCTAAATAGAGTGAACTGTAGATTGGGGTTCAAGCCCCAGTTGGGTTGACTGAGGGTATTTTTCTGAATTGGGTGTTCATTCTCTCTCCACACTAATGTAGGTACACATCCTCTAAATATAAACTTCCTAATCCCTAAATACATTAGTGTAATTAGTAAATAAGCATATAAACCGAACGGGTGGTAAGTAAGACGTGGAGCTAAGAAAAAAAAGCAAAAAAATAATAAATTTACTGTCTTTGTATCAGGGTGTAAGCTAGATCTTTTGAAACAAACTTTTTTTTAGTACCACATCTTGTTACCTGTTCGGTTTATATGCTTATTTACTAACTACACTAATGTATTTAGGGATTAGAAAGATTATATTCAGAGGAGGTGTAACTGCATTTTCGTGGAAAACCATTTTAGAAAAAACCCCCTTCATCACACCTTACCTAGATTCGAACCTCGATCTCACCATAATTGGCTGTCTAGTCTACTGCAAGAGTATGCGGTCACCAAAGTGGGTTAAAAACAATATAATCCACTGAATATCCAGAGAGGAATATTATATGATCCTCCACTTAAGGGCTGGTGTGAATAAGTGGGTGACAAGAGCCAGATAGATAGACAGATAGATAGATACCTGATCGACAAGAAGTGCAGGCCAGACCTTGTGGTAGCTGCGTGGAAAGTACTTGTTTCCTCGAGTTGTCGCAAACAACTGGGCATTGGACAGAGATATTTCAAGCGAGCCAGACTTCGATACGACCTTTCCGCGACTTAAAAACGACCTTAGAGCGGCTCGTGTCAACAGCCAATGACTGGGTGACTTTGATCCTTTAGACCAAGGACATACAGAGGATTCAGGGAGGTTGAGGACACGGAACTTTGGCGGCATTCTTTTAAACCAAACAGTAATTTAAAATATATTTTCACCACGTTTTACTAACTGTTCAGGTTATAGGTAGTAGGATAGGGATGACGAATGAAGCATTTCAGAGGTAATCTATCAGCATTTGCGTGGAAGGAAAGTGGGAAACCATCTAGGATAAACCATCTCTCAGTAGACAAGACAGGGATTCGAACCTTGATCTCCCAGTGATCAGCAATCAGTCTAACACGGGAGTGACGCCTTATAGACCGTTCGGCCAACAGTAACTTGATTTCTGTGCCTTAAAAATTGGTATTAACTGATATATTTACTTTCTATTGACACCTCGTAGAGAGAAGTGTTGTGATCGTCAAAAAAATCTTACTCGATATTTTAATAAATGTCGACGTTCCATGACCTCCTGAAAGCATTTTTTTTTTCGTAATTCTGTCTGTCTTTCTGTCCGTCTGTCTGTACCTCGGGCTAGAGCTGAAACTATTTTACCAATTGGGCTAAAACTCAGTAGCTGGGGTTTTTATTAGGTCCCCCAAAGGGGATTTTGGAATTAAATTTCTAACCATAAATTTAAGCGTAGTTTACTGAGGGAAAAAAGAGAAAAAATGGTGGGTTTTTTTTCAAAATTCACTCTGACAATTTTGTTAAAATTGTATACCTAGACATTGTTTATTAATATAAACAAGATGGAAACTCTCATTTTCTCGTGAAAATTACTTTTAGGGTACTTTACATAAGGGAAATTTTACAAATTTATTCGTTTCTCCACAACTATTTGAGATACAAAATAACTTATCAACGTAAAGTTGTAGTTATGTTAAAGATAAATATCTTTTATTTGAAACATAATTTTATAAAACCAATAGTTTCTGAGCTATAAGCAAATAAATATATATACTTTTTAATTCGGGTCTTTTAAAATTAATTTGATTCTTATATTCTTTGGTGGACAAAGATGTTTCTCTTTTCTCAATCTTTCTGTAACATTGTTCCTAGTTCCTAATGCCATAGAGTAAGTAACGGTGTATGTTATTCCATTTATTATCTTTGTTATAGTGTTTCTACAACAATGTATTGATATATTATTTCGTTTCACAAATCTTACATGTTCTTATTAAATGTCTATTTTAAGATAAAATCGGGAGAAAGTTTGTGCAGTGCTCCATACCATTTTTTTTTATCACTACGCCTTACTACTCCTATGCACTAATTGCAGTAACATGTTAAGGATGAGGAAGATTGAATTGAAATTAACTGTACCAGTGCTTGCGGGAAAAGATAGTGTTAAATCATTCAGAAAATAAAAAAATCCCTCGACTGGAATTCAATCCACTATATCCCCATCGTTAGAAAAAATTGTTATTAAATTACAGGACACCCTTGACAGAAATACTCACTTGTTTTGGTAGAGAAATAAAAATGTTGTTGTAAAAAAACTGCTAAAACAGTGACCTTTTCCTGCGTTCTCTACACTACCACCTTAAAGAAGTACGCGGCATTGCTTGAAAATATTCTCTGACAACCTGAAGTGAATTTCGGCAATGGAAACAAGGTGTACTCTCTGAGTTTAGTGTTATTTTAAGAGCTTGCACCTATTTACCAATTTTCGGCTTTCTGAGGTATCAAGGAAATGCCCTAAATGGTAAATACCAGTAATTAATAAATGCTGGAATCCGTGTTTGTATACATCTAAGGGTTGATTTATCTACAACCCTTCGTTTGATTTTCTTTTTCAAATAACTTTATCTGTATAAAGGTACAAAGAGCAACTGTGCAAAGTTTGAATTAAATCGGTTAATGCGTTCAAAAGTTATCGTGAGACATATCCACCACATACAGACAAATGCAAATCGGTGGAGTTAAAATAGAGAACTCGCTTCACTCGTTCAATAAATCAAATCACATGGAATATGTTTATAATTGTTTCACACTTTGACAATATTAGCTAGATCGCCTATACAGGGAAACAATTAAACGAGCACGCAAGCAAAAATTTCCCACCCCAACTTGTTTCCCCCCCTTTTGTCATCCAAGCAAGCGTGCCACCCCTCTCCAAATCGTGGGGCCCCGTGTGGCCGTACGGTTTGTGAACCCCTAAGGGTGGTCCTGTATGGAATCCCCAAACTATCTCCGTCTGAAGGCGGGTGCCCTTTTAGGGGACGAGGGATTTATTTCTATTTTTTTTTGAGAATGTTGAAATTTGACACTATTAATACGAATCAAATAGCCGAAGCTATTATGTATGTTTAAATTGAAGAATTCTCCATCTAGATATCTTATTTTGAAAATTGACACCTGGACACGGGAATCGAACCAGGGACCTTTGGCTTAGTACGCCAAAGCCCTAACCACTGAGCTATCCAGGAATCGTCCCATACCCAGGGTCATTCTTCACTCATATTACCAAGTCGAAGGTGGCTGCGTTATCTGATAGCTCGTGATCTTAATAAAACCCACATTTGTAGGCGATGATTTCCACACGTCTGTCATAGACTCTGCCTTAAAATATGAGTTAAGAGTGACCCTGGGCATGGGACGATTCCTGAATAGCTCAGTGGTTAGAGCATTGGCATACTAAGCCAAAGGTCGCAGTTTCGATTCCCGTGTCCAGGTGTCATTCTTCAATTTTCAGAATATTATTAATACGACTCACACTATTACAGCTCTTGTGGCTGAAGTGAAGAAAGAGCTTCTTGCAGACAACACAGCCAACCCCATCATCAGCAAAAACCCGCCGGAAAGGACTACGGTGCAACTTAACAACTGGGCGTGCGCCAAGGAGAAACCTGCTAGTGGTGACCATCTGCCATATGTAACCTGTAAAGCCCTCGACAGGCTCAGAACCGGCGTCTCAACATCCTTAGAGAATTTAAAGAAATGGAGCTACATATCTGGAGAAGAGTGCTGTAAATGTGGTGAACTACAAGTTCCTCAACATCTTCTGGTCTGCAGAGAACTTGGTGATCCATGTACAATGGAGCTTATTCGTAGTAAATGACAAGGTAATTCAGACTGATGAACTCTGGGCCTTCCGGTTTGTATAGTTTTATAATATTAAAATATGTCTAATTACTCAAATATCTTGTATTAATGAAATAAAGAAACCACTGTAAGAAAATCAAACTTTTTGTTCTTTTTATTTTCGGGTCATAGATTTTATTTGCTCTGCTAAGAGTTCAAGTTCAAGCATTACCCAGGACTATCTGTAATGATATGACGTCATTCGTAATCAAGCTGACGTTGAAAACAAGTTATCATCAAATGAATGATAGCCTTGGCCCGAGAGATCAAATTCTATAGCAAAGGTCGCCAAGTGGTACGGTCCAATTGCGGTGATTTGGGTTATTTATGATAGTACAAAATTAACTAATCAAGGGTTCTATTTTCACCCACTTCCCATAGTGGTGATCACAAAAATTTAATTTTTTTATGTGTGGTAAAAGGGGTAGGAAGGGAAATCTTAATATATTCAAACTATTAACTCTTTACTTTTTTTTCAGTTTAATAATACACCAATCAATATTTTGATAATTTGTAAGTCTTTATCTGTGCATACACATAGTTAATTACCGCTACTGCTTTGATCTAGATAAGAGAATATATTCTTGTATCAAACAAAGATATGTTTTGTTTCTATGTTGTTATTTTAAAGGCAAACAAATATAAAAACAAACATTAAGAGATTGTAGTTGGGAGATGAAGGGCATTTAATATTTCACCACTTGGTTGTACAGGTCTGAATGCTCAAGTCAATATAGTTAGAATAGTGGGGGACGGGAGATAGCCCCCCTCTGAAATAAATGTGTCTCCCTCTAGTATAAATGTGCCCCTTCTGTAATAAATGTGTTTCCCCCTGGAAAAAATTTGTTTCCCTCTAGAATAAGCGTGGCCCCTTTGGAAGGATTGTGCCTCCTCTGAAATAAACGTTTCCCCCCTGGAATAAATGTGTCTCCCTCTGGAGTAAACGTCCCCCCTCTGGAATAAATGTATCTCCCTCTGGAATAAATGTGCTCTCTCTGGAATAAATGTGTCTCCTCTGGAATAAACGTGCCCCCTCTGGAATAAATGTGTCTCCCTCTGGAATAAATGTGCTCTTTCTGGAATAAATGTGTCTCCTCTGGAATAAACGTGCCCCCTCTGGAATAAATGTGCTCCCTCTGGAATAAATGTGTCTCCCTCTAGAATAAACGTTTCCCCTCTGAAATAAATGTGTCTCCCTCTGGAATAAACGTCCCCCCTCTGGAATAAATGTGTCTCCCTCTGGAATAAATGTGCTCTCTCTGGAATAAATGTGTCTCCTCTGGAATAAACGTGCCCCCTCTGGAATAAATGTGCTCCCTCTGGAATAAATGTGTTTCGCTCTGGAATAAACAAGCCCCCTATGGAATAAATGTGTCTCCTCTAAAATAAATGTGTCTCCCTCTGGAAGGAATTTGCCCTTTCTTGAATAAATATGTCATTTAATGTAATAAATGTTTTTCCCTGTGGATTTATTTCACTCAATTATGATATATTTGGGTAAAACCTTGCATCTAGTTCCAAGTAGCGTCTAGACTCTTAGAGGCATTCAATTTTCAAACATTTTCTTTAAAAATTAACAATTAATTTCACATATCTTTAATGCGTATAGGCCTACTGTACAAAGATTATTATCAAATAAAAGGAGAGTAAAAAAATAAAAGTCGCGATCAAATAGGTTTTAAAATAAATCCTAAAAAAATAAGTATAACTTACCAGTACAATGTAGGAGTATATAATTAATATACTACTATAATTAGTGAGACGACAGGGCTGGTTTTTGTGATGCAAGTATTTCAATCATTAAGCTCAGGGTCTCGTTTTTTTTATATTATTTGATTTAAAAAAAGTTGAACTTGACTGACCAGAGGAAAACACGCCATCGGTCCATGAGTTAGCCCACTTTAGAGTAAAAGAAGGATTAATATTTTGTTATCGAACATTCATTATATTAAATGAATAAAACAATTTTTCATGTAATTCAACCAAGCGATTGTACTTATAATAGCTAAGTGCGAGCTTACCTAACACATATACGTAAACACTTCGTTCTTGCAACTGATAAAGCGATTACGTATGGCAGGTATGTGCTTCAGTGGCGACTCCTCTTTGAGTGCGCAGGTGCAAGTGGACCGCTTTTTATTTCGCACAAAATAGTCTCTAATTTTATTTTAGTTAAATAATAACACTCCATAAAGATTAATTTCACACAAAGTATTATCTAATTTTATTTTAATTAAATAATAACACTTCATAAAGAATCAAAATGATTCCTTCTATTGTATTGCTTTAAATCGGCTATGCTCTTGCAAGTCTCATTCTCTTTACTATTCCACTTGTGGGCTTGACTGCTAGCGCTGTCCTTCTGTCTTTACTAAGTTGTAGGTGCGTGCAACTATCTGAGCATATCATTGGTCTCTATAAGATAACTGGATAGACATCTGTGGCTAAACATTTTGAGATGTCGTCTACAGACCATTGTGTAAGATAGAAGGAAATTTTAAGATATCTCACACATACAAGGCAATGTTGAATTTTGACATCGTCCACTAATTTCTATGAATATATGAGATATATCAATGTATGATTAGTTAACTAAAATAAATGGATAATAAAAGGTTTGAAGAACATGACTAAACTCAACACTCATGAATTGTTTCTTTGAATAAGTCGATCTAGGCTAAAATAGTAATACTTCCTACAAGCCTATAAGCTAAGTGATCGTTTGAACGTAATACTTCTACATAAAGTTTGTCATTTTAACCAAAGTAATTAGGTCTTTAGTGACCTCATTTCATTATAGTTATCGAACATTAAATATAATATGTTTTCTGCAAATAATATACAAGCTGAGAGCCAACTTTAAATATATTGTAATATAGTAATACTTCAAACAAGCCTATAACATAAGTGATTATTTGAATGTAAGACTATTACACAAAGCTTGTCATTCAAACGAATGTAATTAAGTTATAAGCTACCTTTTCCCATTTCAGCTATAGAACTTTAAATATAATATTGTTTATGAAATCATTATATAAGCTAATAATTAATAACCAATTTTAAATATATTGTAGTCTTGGCAGAATGTAAATAATATGGGCGTTAGCTAAATATCTTAATATATAAAATATTTTATTATTATTTTTTACAATTTTACTTATAAAACTGAATTGTATATCCCTTAATGTAAATGTGTCTTCAATCAAGTGGGGTATAATACTCCACTACTTTTTAAAAAAAAACTTTTACTCACCAGACACACGTTTTTGCACAAGAACATTGAAAGAAACCGTTAAATCTGTCCCCTCGCTAGCAAGCAGACCACAAACTTCAGAGCAGTGGCGCCG